>VDFB02004949.1:0-18661 GCA_007258455.2 Sequoia sempervirens
ATATATTTCTTGAATTTTTTTAATCCCGAAATTGCTGTGATGCTCCAATCTATGGGAGGCACTAACCTGCCAAATTCCAACTTATGATATAGCTGTAAGAGGAGAAAATTAACTCAGAGACTAGGAAACTTGCACCTAAGCCAACTATGCCATTATGTCCAAATATCTATGCACCTGCAGAGACGCTCGTGAAAATGCCTACCACTAATTTAGCCCCTATTCCTAAAACTTCTCAAGTTGCCTTACAAATAGCCAAAGAATTAGAGGATGTAAAAAGCATCCTAAGAATGGTGTTTAATTAAGCAAATGCTATGAAAAGGCAACAAATTCGTCCTCTGCCTTGGCCTTTTTATCAGAACAATTAGGGATATAGGCCTCAAAATCAACACCAAAACCAGCATAATACATACCCTAATGAGGACCAAAATTCCTATTTTTCATGTTCACATGCCTCTATATGATGTCCCCTCAAGGTTTCAAAACTAGCTTTTGAGTTTTTTGTTAAATTCTGATTTTTTTGGTTTTTTGGTGCCGGCGGCAATGCCAGAAATTTCAAGAAATTGCATAAAACAATAACGGAAGGGAAATTGCATGAATAATTGAAAACCCAGTAATCTTTATTTATTCAGAATATAATATGAACATACCCATAAGCCGAAATGCAATAGTTTGGAACTTGGGTTTTTACACGGCAATCACAGCAATCAGATGCAAGGATGCCATGCTTCAATTTGCTCTTTTTTCATCGTGGTTTTGATGCCGGTTTGCTAAATGTTGTTGGACACCCCTAAACAAGGAATTTGCAACCTATAAACCAAATCGGTTTGCTTCTGGAGACCCGCGTGCTACATCTCTTGGCTTGTACAGCCTCAAGACTCCCACGTGCCACATTAATTGCTCCTTTTTGCTGTTGTAAAACTCTGGTTCTTTGGCAGATCTATGTGCCCAGCCTTGGTGAAGAAACTCCCTTAATTGTAAACTCCAAAACCTCTCCTGCTTCCTGGATTGTACAGCCTACTGTAGTACTGAAAATGGCTTTTGTCTTGTTCAAATCTGTTGATGTGAACTATAAATGCTGAAAGTAAATGTTAAGTAAATATGTGAATGCTTAGATTGATGGTCTCTATGTGAAGCCATCCATACTAGAACCCTTAGACAGCCTCTCATGCCTATAGATCTTGTCCTAATCGAGGGTTTCCATCCTCAGATCAGCTTGAAACTTCATACCTGCAACCCCGTGCTCAATTTTCTATTTTTGAATGATAAACTTGGATAGTGAAAATGAATCTTCATTTGCCCTTTTAACCTCCTCCAAACCCTATGCCCAAATCCAAGCAAACACTTTTTAAGAAATATCAAAATATCTCTTTCTCCTCAAGATGGACGCCACATCTGGTATTTAATTCATTAAATCAATTTCACTTTAAAATTCATGCCTCTCACTTGAGTATTTAACCACACAGGATGGAAGGATATTTTGTGTCCTGATACCACTATGATATCCCCTCAGGGTTTCAAAACTGACTTTTGAGTTTTCTGTTAAATTTTGGTTTTTTTGCTTTTTTGGTGTCGTCGACAGTGCCAGAAATTTCAAGAAATTGCATAAAACAATAACAAAAGGGAAATTGCGTGAATAATTGAAAACCCAATAATGTTTCTACACGGCAGTCATGGCAATCAAATGCAAGGAAGCCATGCTTCAATTTGCTCTTTTTTCATCGTGGTTTTGATGCTGGTTTGTTGAATGTTGTTGGACGCCCCCAAGCAAAGAATTTGCAGCCTATAAACCAAATCGGTTTGCTTCTGGAGACCCACATGCTACATCTCTTGGCTTGTACGGCCTCAAGACTCCCGCGTGCCACAGTAATTGCTCCTTTTTGCTGTAGTAAAACTCTAGTTTTTTGGCAAATCTATGCACCCAACCTTGGTGAAGAAACTCCTTTAATTGCAAACTCCAAAACGTCTCCTTCTGCTTCCTGGATTGTATGGCCTGCTGCAGTACTGAAAATGGCTTCTATCTTATTCAAATCTGTTGATGTAAACTGTAAATGCTGAAAGTAAATGCTAAGTAAATTTGTGAATACTCAGATTGATGGTCTCTATGTGAATCCATCCATACTAGAACCCTTAGACGGTCTCTCACACTCATAGATCCTGTCCTAATCGAGGGCTTCCATCCTCAGATCAACTTGAAACTTCATACCTGCAACCTTGTGCTCAGTTTTCTGTTTTTGAATGATAAACTTGGATACTGAAAATGAATCTTCATTTTCCCTTTTAACCTCCTCCAAACCCTATGCCCAACTCCAAGCAAACACTTTTTAAGAAATATCAAAATATCTCTTTCTCCTCAAGATGGACGCCACATTTGGTATCTAATTCATTAAATCAATTTCACTTTGAAATTTGTGCCTCACTTGAGTATTTAAAGTTTAGACAATTTAGATAAGTGGAAATTGTATGGTGCTAAGAGTAAAATTGGAGCAAGGGTTGGTGTTTCCCAAGTTTCCACTAAAGGAGACAAGTACTGGAAATACTGCAGATTGGAATTCAATTGCACTAACGATGTGGCAGAAAATGAGACATTGGTTCATGGACTACAGTTTGCTGAGAAGAAAGAGATCAAACTATTGCATGTTCATGGTGACTCAAAGTTAGTCATAAAGCAAGTAAGATCACAATGCATGACAAAATCTCGCTAATAAAAGGCCTATAAACATAGAGTTTGGGATCTGCAAGAATATTTTCAGGTCACAAAATTTTCATGCGATTCCTAGAAAACAAAACACTTAAGTTGATCAAATGGTTTTGATTAGTTATCCATTTGATCCTATTGAGGATTTGCTGGCAAAGAAAGATCATGTGAAACTAGCCGTTAGAATTGGTGTTCTCACTAACAGGTACTTGACAGTGAAGAGCAAATTGTCCATTTTATTCAGCAATCTATTAAATTTGCTGATGAATTAGCTCCTCAAATTGAGGAGGATCGTGGAGATCAAATTCTCCAATTAAGAACTAACAGGTTGCCAAGAGATTTCATCACCCTTTAGGGTTTATTCAACCCCAATGACCAAAGTGGAGTT
Organism: Sequoia sempervirens; assembly: GCA_007258455.2. NCBI lineage: Eukaryota > Viridiplantae > Streptophyta > Pinopsida > Cupressales > Cupressaceae > Sequoia > Sequoia sempervirens. Next base: position 3,084 of record VDFB02004949.1, read on the forward strand.
AAAAGAAAAATGACAGCAAATGAGAAAGACTGCAGAGATGTGGAAATTGCTCTAGGAAAAATGGTAATGCTGGCAAAGGTTTGTACAACTGATGAAAATAACTTTCTAGTCTACCTATGTACAAAATATGACTAGGTCATGGCCTAAAATTATAAGGAATTAGATGGCTATGACAAGAAAGTGGTCCAACAAACTATTGAGCTTCTACCTAACGCTAAACTTGTGAGGCAAAAATATAGACCAATTAACCCTAAGGTAGAGTCCATAATGAAACAAAAATTGACAAAGCTTGTTTGATTCAAAATTATTTACCACATCAAACATTCTACTTTGGCATCTAACTTTGTCCAAAAGCAAAATAGTAATATCAGAGTCTAGGTTGACTTCAAGAATCTAAACAGGGCATTCTTAAAAGACCATTATTCCCTACCCTCTATGGACGAGATCTCACAAACCATGGCAAGGTCAAACAAATTTTCTATGTTAGATGTTTTTTCAAGATACAATCAAATCATGGTCAAAGAAGAGGACCAACATAAGACTAGTTTCACAACCAAATGTAGTACATTTACCTATCAAAAGATGCCATTTGATTTATCAAATGCAGGAGTGGTTTTAAGGATTTGACATAAGTAGCACCGATATATCTTGATTAATTGATAGTATTTTCTATGAACAAGGAGGATCGCTTCCAACACTTCGAAAAGGTGTTTTAGAGATGTCAACAATTTGAAATTTCCTTAAATCCCAGAAAATATATATTCTCTATCCCACAAGGTAAGTTGCTACGACATGATGTTTCTAAAAAAGGCATAGCTATTGATCTTGTAAGGGAGCTAATCCTTGACATTTCTCTACCACAACATAAGAAAGGTCTTCAATCTTTCTAAGAAAGATTGTTTTGTGGAAAATTCATTTCAAACTTTGCAAGACTTGTAGGGCCAATCACCCTTATGCTTAAAAAGATCAACCTTTCAAATGGATAGAAAAAGGGAGACAAGCCTTTGAATTAATCAAAGAAGCCATTGCTAAGGCACCTATATTGGCAAATCCAAATTTTAGCAAAGTTTTCATCATCTATGCTTATGGAAGACAGCCCAATATTGTTGATGTACTTACTCAAAAAAGGGTATTTGATCTGGAGGAACACCCTATAGTTCTTTTCAGCCAAACCCTCAAGGATTATCAGGTAAAGTACAATTTTGTTGAGAAGCACACATATGCTTTGGTAAAAGGCTTAAAAAAGTTTAGACATTTGGTTTCTAATAACAAGATCATAGCAATGTTGGTCCACACTAACATAAGAGAATACATTATGGGTGGAGAGATCAATGAAAAAAGAGCTACCTAGATCACCAAGATCATGGCGTATAACATAGATGTCAAACCAAGTTGATTAGAGGTAGGGCCATGTGTCAACATTTGGCAGATTATCTTACCATCTTTAGAGATGAAGAGGTGCAAGATAAAGAAAAGAAATGAATACAATAAGAATAAAGTGAGATGGATTGAAGGCAAAAGTAGGTATTTGGGAATAGGGAAGTACCCTATTGATTTGAATACCACCTAGAGAAGAGCCTATAGATTACAAATTGTGCCATTCAAGTTTATAAATGACATGCTCTTCATAAGAAACTTTGATGGGGTCTTATTAAGATGTGTTCACGAGCAGTCCATCTATTACTACAAGAACTCCACCAAGGCCTCTCAGGACTTCTCAACTTAGACCACAACAAACAAAATCATGAAAGTTGGGAATTATTTGCTAAATCTATTTTTAGATGCTTAGAAATAAGTGAGGAATTGACAAGATTGCTAGTTATTCACTAGGAAGAAAATAAATGCACTCATACTCTAAAACCTATCTATATCAACCTGCCTTTTGCTTAGTGGGGATGGGACTCTATTGAAATGATTAATCCTCCTCCCAATGCAAGGCACATGTTTATTTTGACTACCACTAGCTATTTCACTAGGTTGATTGAAGCAATGCCACCAAAGGAGTCAATTTGAAGCAATTATCATTGATTTCTTAAAGAGACTTATAACTAGGCCTAGCATTTCAAATAAAATCATAACTCATAATGCCAAAGCTTTTGTTGGAGTGGGGATCACTGGATTTACCTCGAAACATGGAATTTATCTCAAGGCTTCATCAAATTACTATACCCAAGGCAATGGAAGATATAATCAACAAAGAATAATAAAGGTTATGAAAAGAGTTGGTCCAAAAGATCAAAGGTGATAGCATCAACATCTAAGAAAAGTTCTTTGAGTAGATAGGATAACTCCCAAACAAGCCATAGGAAATTCTCCTTATACCACAGCCTACAAGAAGGAAGCAAATTTGCCTACATCTATTGAACTTTTACCATTGAAAGTCATTCATCAATTGGAAGCAAAACAACAATGAGAGACAGGATTTGAGGTTTGAGAATTGACCTCACTGAAAGAACTCAGATGGATGTCCAACAAGGTCACTGAGCACCTGAATTGATTCAATTATTGATGATTTTGAACTAGTTTATACAATATTTTTTGCTTTCTCCTTATAAGCTTTGCGTTCTACTCCTATAGATATGTAATGGTAACTCCAACTGGGGACCTGCACCCTATTTGGCCATTCTTTAACATGCAAAGTTGTCAAACAAATGCAAACCTCCAGATTCCTACAAACCTCCACCTCAAACTCTCCCTACCCCACCTAGTCACCAACATGACCCCATATCCATTCTTCTCTCCAAACTGCACCCAAGTGCCTTCAAGTCTTACTATGCTAAGAGAAACTACTCTCTTACCAGAAACATATGCAGCAAGACTAGAAGCACAAAAGAAAGAACAAAAAAGACAAGACTAGCTTGTTACTACTCCAACCATAAAGAGAGTGAGAACAAGGTTTGACCTATAAAACAAGAGATGTACTTTGCACATTTCATTTCTCTTGCAAACATGCCCAAAGGTGTTAGCCAAATATCAGACTATCAATTGGAGTCAATCAACATCAGCATGAAAGATGAAAGGGTGGATGATAGAATAGAACTGCTACAAGAGAGCACCAAGCCAGTGGCAAATAAGTATGCGGCCTTGGAGAGAAAACTGAAGAACAAGGACGTTGATCTAGAGCAAATACAATGGAACCTAAAGGCTGCAAAGCTCAAGGCTGAATCGTTAGAAAATCAAGTGACCACCCTCAGTATGAGTATATACCAACAAGATGAAAAGGAGCAAGTTGAGGCAAAAAGGGAGAAGATTTTGGAGATTCAAGCAATGCTAATAGAGGCCGAAGGGATGATTGAATAGCATAAGCTAAAAATTATTGCCCTGGCAATCAGTGAGGAAGAAAAGAAGCAAAAAGCCTCTACCTTAAACCTAAAGGCGAGTGTGTTGATGAGCCAAATGGTAACAGAAAGGGCAACAGAGGAAGAACTGAAGCAGTAAATTGAGGATTTGAAGACATAGTTACAGCAACTAAATGCTAAAGAAAATATCTTATACACTGAAAATATGGCACTCAAACAAAAAGAAGTTGCACAAGACAATCCATTGGGTAGAAACAAGAACCAAATTGATGCACAAAAGCTCACAGTCAAGGGATGCAGAGAAAACGAAAAAAGATCTTGAAGGTAGGCTTGATGCCTTTAAAAAAGAAGTCAAGAAATTAGAGACCTACTTGGAGGAGATGAAGCAATCAACAAGATCAACAGACTTGATCAAAGTCCTACATAAATCCTATTGGGGAACCATCACAAAGGTGACCATTGATATGGTCCCAACATTGCAATTTATAGATTTAGCTCAAAAATGAGCACAAAGGTTCAAGCAAAGGTTGACCAAGTGTTAAACACTCTCTCCCAAATGATGGTGAATGCCAAGATATTTGTTCAAAAATTATTTGATATGCTGCAAGACGATTTTATTTTAATGGGCATTAAGGACGTAAATAACACTGCCCAAAAAATTAATGATATATTAGACAAGGAAGAAGTTGCTCAAAGGTGGAAGACTCTGCCAACAATCTTAAGGCGAACAATCCCAAGCATGAAGGCACGCATTGATCATGATAGAACTTTGGAAATTTTAATGGTTCTTTGCCCTGCATTTCAAAAAATTTCCCTCTACTGCTTGTTTTAGGGTTAGGATCTTGTTTTCCTGTGTTCTAGGGTTCTTTTTATGCCCAAACCCTTGAAAAATCCTAATGATGCGTTAAACCTTAAGCCAAATGTTCTAATCTTTCATTGACTTGTTCCTGCCCATTTCCGATCATTTAAGTCATAACTTGTGTCATTGAAATCATGTGTTAACCGGCCTTATCTCCCAATCTAACCAGTCATTATACCGGTTCAAATATTTGTTAATGTTTTAAGTCTGGGAAGTCAAAAAAATTCACTTTAATCCTAGGTCTAAGTTCAAATGCTTATGTATTTCATCCTGTCAACCTAGTGAAGTCCCCATCTTAAGTCATAACTTAATGCACGTGATGTTAAAAGCCCTTAGTGTAGTCGGCATGGCCCACAGATCAAATCTTAGCCGCTGCTCGCTAGCCCGCGCTATTAACATAATCAGATCAAATACCTAGCAGGGCAGCAGGTGAGTGACATTTATCTTTCTTTTTGGTGGGACCTACCAATCTCCAAGGGTAGCGATGATGGTAGCTAAGGAGATCTACGGTTCGGTTTTAATCATCAGAATTGATCCTAACCATTCCCCGCTACCCCTCAGGGGACCCACAAGCAGACTTTGTTTTTCAGAGGGCTGACAGGTGGCTGCCACGTGGCATCATCCAGAGCATGCAGAGAACTTTAGAAGATGGAAATATTTCAATAAATATTTTGGACGGTCATATAAGGCATTAAAAGGGGTATAAAGAAATCTTGATGTCTTAATCTCAGTCGTTCATCAGATGAAGATGTTAAGTACTTGGGCAAAGGCCTAGAGGTTAAGAAGTGACAAGTTGGTGTATACGGGTTTAATCTAGGCCGTTGCCCGTTGGCCCACTACCCTTGATCTATGTCCAAGTTAACCCATGCAGGCTAGCAGACGAGTGACACATGGAAGTTCTTAAGGCTTGCAAAGATAGCGGAGCCCACTTAATGACGTGGCATGAAGTCTACTTGGTATAATTTCATTGCTCGAATGTTGAGTTCATCTTCAGTCAGAAAATTCAAATCTATTTGACTCCATCTGAGTCGTTCATCAAACCATCTCATTACAGAATCAATGGTCGACATTCAAAGTTGCTCATGAAGGCGAATTGAGCCATCCTACTTCGCACGAGCGAGTAGTAATGGTGGACAAGACGCCGATCAACCAAATTGATGGCTTTCTCGCCATAAAAGCAAGGTTTCAAGCATAATTGGGATTTGTCAAAGTGTTTTGAAGCATCTAGTGATTTGGTTGTTGTGCGTTCTTCGAGCTTTTTGCATCCAAAGTTAGGGTTTTTGAATATCAGTAAACCAATAAGTGCAAATGAAACTTTTTGTGCTCAATTTCTTGAGAATTTCCTGCAATTGCTATTTTTGTCATTAGAATTGCTTGTTAAAGTTTCTTTTAGGGTTTGGTGTTTGTCGAATTGCTGTAAATTCTTGAATTTAATGTACTCCTTCACATTAAACCTTAACCCTAGCCTCGAACCCTACTTTCTGCCAATATAAACCCTAACTTGTATAAATCTCCATTGCTATGGCACCCCCAAGAGCCCAACCCCCTCGTTCTGAACCCAAGAAAAGACCTCTTTGTCAAGATTTATTGGAGCAATTAAAACCCTCAACAAATGATAAGCGCATAGGTCAATCTATATTTCAAGGTCTTGGAACGAAAGATGGCATTGTTGACAGACAGGATGCCATCAAGGATGCCACATTGCCAATCACCAAATGGACATGTTTACATATTGGTTTGGTAACAGAAACTCAAAAATCCCTATTTGCAACCCATGGAGATTGGATATGGGTAAACTAATTGTCCCAAATGTGTATCTCGATGTGGACCTCCTCAAGGCTATAGCAACCAACTATGACCCTATTGTTAGAGTGGTGAGAACACATTCTAGCAAGAACATGGTTGAGGTCACCAAGGAAGAGTTCACTGAAGTTTTCAGACTAAGCCAGTGGAATGATGAGATGGTGAAAATTGATGAAAAGAAATTGAGAGAGGAATATGAGAAGGCGAGACCAACATTCAAGATCTCAGTATTGTCAAATTTATTGGCAATAGGAAAAGGAGGGAGCAGAATTATACTAGGTCCATCTAACAGAGAACCCTACCCAATCAACTATTTTGCAAACTACTTCCACAGAACCTTTTATTCTCTTTGTCAAATTCTGGGATATGAAACAGGAATAATGTTTTGGTGGTACTCCATGTTCATGCATATGTTCTTGTACAAGGGGGCTGATTTCTTTGGTAATGATATGAAATTAAAGAGAAAAGTAAATGGTGAAGATATGTCTGTCCAAACATGGACCCATATCTTGGACAAGGATGAGCAGAGCTCTAGTTTTATGGTCTTTTCAAATATTTTTGCTTCCAAGCTGAAGAGGGTTTTGGTTCTAAATTTGCCTAGAATCCCAACAGAATTGCATGACTTCCTCATACCTAAGGAGAGGAGACCTGATCTAGGCATTGGACATAATTGGGGGGATGTGATTCCATATCCAGATCCCACCATCCTCCGTGTATATGGTACCGAAAAAACACCTCATGTGCTTCCTAGAGATGTACCATTGAGGATTGGTTTCTTAGAAGTTATGTGGCAACTCGGAGATGTGGAGGATAAACACTTGCTTAATATGAAGAAAGGAACTTTCTTCCCTGCCTATACAGTATTTTCAGACTTTGTTATGATTAAAGATGGTTGGCAGAAAATCATCCACAAGCTCAAACCTTTGGGAATGGCATGGTGTAGGCACAGAAATCATGACCCAAAAGGCTTCATGGTCTTGTTGAAGGACAGAGTCAAAGGGGGTAAGTTTTATCATAACTTCGACTTCCCCGAGGATGTGATTAGAAACGTTTTTGATTTAAAATTGCAAGAGGAGAGAAAGATGAAATGGATAGCTTTCAACAAATTGAGAAAGAAATGCAGCAAAACGATCCTACCTATAAGGCTCTCCCAGACATAAAAGATGAAATATTGTGGGTAGAAACAATGATTTAGAATTTTGATAAAGTTGTGGGAAAATTGAAAGAGGAAAGGATTATACAAGGTAAAGGAAAGGTTGCAGCAATTGATGAGCAAGATAAGGGGAAAGCTCCCATGTCAGAAGGACCATCAGAGCAGCCTTCTCAAAAGCTACTTGTGTTTTCTAGAAAGAAGAGCACAGTGAAAAGACAGCAAACAATTGCCACCCCTACTCAATCAGAGGGGTCAAGGGCATCCTCTTCTGTGCCACAAATGCCACCACTTTCACCTCCAAGGATATCTACTACCCAGATTATTGAACTTGATTCACCACCTAGGGGATCTTCACCACCAAAGAAACAAAAGGTTGGATCGACTGGCCTTGTTGATTACCCCACAAATTCTGATGATGAAATTATTGTTACTGAGGATGAAATGAGACAAGGAATACCTTCCCCTCCAAGAGGGATGATTCCATCAACTTTAAGCCTCAGGCTAAGCAAGTTGGATTTGAGTGGGATAAATAGTGAAGATGATGTTAGAGAACAGGCTTGCAATAAGTTTATGGATGATGATTCTTTTGTAAAGTCACAAGCTTTTCAAGAATATGTCTGGAGGGCTAGAAGGGAGGAATAGGTTGAGAGCATTGATATGAAAAGGATTGCAAATCCTGAGTTGCCCAAAGAGGTTATTGAAGCTCAAGCCTTAAGAGAAATGAAGGCTAAGTACGAGGACATTACACCAGCTGAAGGTAGAAAGTTGGTCAGAAAAAGTGGATTAGTCTTGTTGCCAGAATGGGACTTGGCCTCAGCTATTTCATTTGACACCGTTCAGAGACATGATACCCCTCTCTTTGCCACAGAAGAAAAAGTAACATCAGGCCTACAAGGATCAGCATTCAGTGCTCAGTGGGATACATTGGCTATTTGGGCCTTAGCCCCAAATAACAAGAAACCAGAAGTTGCTGAACCAGCTACAGATTTGAGAGGAGGTTTGATCATTAGGAGGGTGTCTGACACCTCTGCAGTTGAAGCAACTACTTTATCTGTAAATGTGGCTCAGTTCACAAAAGCTACGGTGGAATCCTTGACAAAGGAGTGTGACACAATCAAGAAAAAATATAATGACATGGTGGTTATAATAAGGGGCAGCAAAAATTTGCAGAGTTGCAGTTGGAAGTTGCATTATTAAAAGAAAAATTTCAATCAATGCACACTCAAGGACCTACACAAGCTAGTAAAACAACTCCTCTATCTCCTCCAGATCAAACACTACCCTCTCCTGTTCCTTCTCCTCAAGCCTCAATGAAAATAGTTGAATATGATCCAGATGAAGTACCAATTGCATATTTGAGGCCAGGCACACCAGCAACACTTCCTCCAAGAGAGTCAACAAAAGAAGGGTTGATTGAGCAAATGGAAGTGTTTGAGGAGTTGTTTTCATTGTGTAATGATAACAATATATTCATTGTTTCAAATGTTTTGGATATTTGTTTGTCAAAAGCAATAAAAAGAATGAGAAGTGTTCATTCCAATTATTCTTTAATGTTCAGCTTAATAAACATGTTTGAGAGGGATAAATCAGTTGCCCTCCCATTGATGAAGACATGGATCCTGTTGATGCGTGTCTTATGACACAACAAACATTCTAGAATAAAGTGTCAAAGAACTATATCCCCTCTTGAAAAACTACCACATATGCTAAGACTGCAAGTAAGATCATACGGTAATTCCAATGTTTAAGATAGTGTGGATAAGCTCTGTGGTTGATGTGATTTGTTGGGGGGCACAATAGGGATTTACTTTTGCAAGTTACTCAGAAAAGCAAAGACATAAATACAATATCATTTTGGATTTTTCTGACTTTAGATAAAAAAAAGTGAAAAAGAGTAAGGGTTTAGGAGTCCTATGCTATTCCTATGAAATCAAGAGACAACAAAGATTGAGTGAAACTAAATAAACAATACTTTGTTTCGCCACGCTAAACGACAACTACACAAAGCAAGTGCAATCTTTTGGGATTTGTGCTTAAAATTTCTTCACCACGAACAATACCATCAATAGAACAACATTATTCAAAGTAAACGTTGAAGCATCCACGATAAAGCTCAGCCTAACTTTACACATTGAATGAAAAGCATCCACTCAAAGAAAGTATGAGCTAAGTTCTATAGAAACCCCTATTCTCACTGTTTCTGAAACTGCTTGTTTTTTTGAGTGTTTTGATTTTTTTGTGTTTTTGCATACAAATATAAAATGCGATTTTTGAAAGAAATACTTCTAAAATCTATAAGAAATTCAATAAGGCGAAAACTGACACAGATAAATCTCTGAATCGCTAGCAAATGTTTTTATTATCCTTATTCAGCGATTACAATATTGAAACCCTAGCATTCAGACAAGAAGGCAAAACTGATTGCATTATTAAAAACCTGATTTGCTGATTGCAGCCGCTCCAGAATGGTGTAGGATTTGTACGGCCAGCCTTAGATAACATTTCTCCTGCCTCAATGTGTGTAAACTGATGAAATAAGCTAGGTGTCCCATTTGAAGTTGGCAGTGACTCAAAAAGCAAGGCGTCCAACCCTATAGGAGTATGGCCTCAAGGCTGAATAGTACGGCCCAAAACCAGCAAGAATAAATCCGTACTTTCTTGGAAAGTGTGCCAGATGTCTGAGAACTAATGGCAAATGCAAAAATAGTCCCCTCTGGAAAGCAATCGATCCAAAACACTGAATATAAAGAACTCCCAGTAAGATCTGTAATAACCTTTGAATGAAGTTATTCAACTATAGGCAATAAATCAGCTGATATCTCACAGCCTCTGAACTGCAACACTGAAGATGGCTCGTTCTCCAATGCAAATAGATAACTGAAACCCTTGGCTCCGTTCTCTGAAGGAAGAATTGATCAAAGTCGATTTTCATAACATAATGATGTTTTCTCATAAGTGAAAACCTTATATTCTTCAAGAGGGTCGACTTCTCTCCAAAAAGCATCATTTAAATAAAGTTGAATTTTCACTTTTAATATTTCCATAGTTTGCACGCACTTTTAATTATAATTAATAATTAAAAAGTGGCCCCTTCTTCATGTTGGTCGACCCCTTCCTTTAAGTCACTTAAGTTATAATATTTAATTATATTATAACTTTATAATATAAGCCTTTAATTAATTAATATTTATTTTAGCAAACAAATATTAATATCTCTCTCAAAACAGGTCCAAATGACGAACCGTCTGAAGCCAAATGATAAGTGACTGAATCAACATACGACCAAACCATACTGCTAAAAATAGCAGGGGTGCTTTCTGCTGAGTGACTCTACTTACTAAAAATAGTAAGTCAAGCAAATGATGTCCAAACGACTCCGAACGAAAGCCAAGCTAAATGATTCTGCCAACTGAAGCCAAGCCAAGCCTCAACCAGACCCTCTATCCACCCTACCTACGAGGGTCACATAATAGGCTAATCTCAAGAATTGAGAGATGTCAACTAGAAGGGGACATTAGCCAACCCTTGTTATCAATCTATCATTCTCTTAACATACATTTAAATGAAATTCTAATTCAAATCTACTAGACGAGGAAGAGAAATATGCAACCATGCAACCATTTGACAATCAAAGGATTCAAAGCACCTCATGCATTATGAACTTTATTATCAAGATAGTCTTTTGCAACAATCTCATAAAACTCTCTCTCTTATTCTCTACAATCTCTTCTAATCTCTAATGAATTCTCTAATCTCTAATTCTCTATTGATCTCTTGATATCTCCTTATGAAATGAGAGAGAGGGGGGGGGGTTTATATAGAATTCCCAAATTACAATGAATGGCCAAGATCACAATGAGATGAACGGCCCAGATTCAACATAACTAAACCCTAATTAGGGTTTCCTAAACATCAATCAATTAACTGGAGAGAACTTCAGGCACTGGGAGTTGCATCCTTATCCACTCGCAAAGCATTACGTTTGGTGAATCTGGACACGATCACGCTGACTTCCTCCATGGCAATGTTCGGCAGCGCATTGACGTTGTATTCCAGCAAGTCCAAACTTTTAGCACATTCTGCAAAGGTGATTGTCCATTTTGATTCATGCAGCAAGAAAGCATCTCTGACGGTCATGAAGTTGAATGCCTTGGTAAAATTTTCCTTCATGATTGGCCCAGAGGTGGTGGAGAAAATTCTTTGAACTTGTTCTTTTAAATTTTGTGGCTGCAAGTGTTTCTTTCAGACAATATCTTTGTCGAGCATATCTGCAGCCATCTGGTAAATCTTACTCCGAATCTCCTTTGCCTGCTCTTCAACTTTGGCGCCATCTTGCTTCACCCTTTCCAGGACTTCTCCTCGTGAAATCAGTGCATAATACTAGCCGCTGAAATCATATGCAGCTCCAGCTTCAACAATCCTGTCATCAATCAACCTCTGCTTCGGGGTGCCCTTTAACTCTCGAAGACATGGGATAATTTTACTCTGAATATCTTGGAGGCCATCCCATGCTTCCGCTAAGTCTGTAACTCGTGATAGCAGAAAGGAAGTTTGCTCATACACATATGCCAGCTTCTCTGCGAATGCCATCGACTCATCTTTCTTTCCAACCATCCAGTCTTTAGCTTCTCTGGCTGTAGTCAACTCTTCAAAATTTCTAACCAGTTCCTATGAAGAGTTTGGAAGTGGAGGCGCTGATTGGTCACCTTGATTGAGTGGCCTAGTTAAATGCTGGATATACTCTTTTAGACGCTCAATCTCTCTTTTATACTCTCTTTTCTTTGCCAGTTCCCTCTCCAGCCTAGACTTGATGGTGGCAACAGAATTATCCAAGTCCTCAACTTCTTGCCCTTTTGTCGTTGGACCCATATCAATAGTTGTGATGGCATATTCGTTCGGGGCAATCTCATCTTGGAATTTATCAACTGTAGGCACTGCTATCTGCACTGTGCGATTGCCAGCCTCATCCATTTGTATGGAAGAAAATTTCTTGGCTTGCTTTCTTGTGGCAGTTTGCTCTAGCCTGGCCAAGAAGTCTGCAATGTCATCCTCTTCTGGTACCTCTACTGGTGCCTTCATCTTCAGTCTCTCTTTCAGCCAATCTGGGATGGTTGACTGTTCAATTCCATCTTCCTATTGATCCTGGACATCCTGCACATCTTGAATTTCTTGCACATCTTGAATTTCTGGCATATCTTGAATCTCTTGCACAGATGGGTCTTCCTGGATTCCTTTGAGGGCGGAAATTCTTCCCTCTTCAAATTTTTCATCCATAAGGCCCATGTTATCGTCTGATTCCAGAATTTCCATGCCTATAGGAGAAGGCTGATCATCATCTTCCGATTGCATTGGCTCCACATCTCTAACTAGAGAAGGAATTCTGATTTGCTCCCAAGACTTTTCTTCCATGGCTAATATTTCATTTATATTTCTGGACGTAGCCGAATGAAGGGGCCTGGATTTGCACCTCTTTTGAGAAGGTCCTTCATCTACTGTTTTCTTCTTGTTTTGCTTTGCAGAGTCATCAATTTATTTCCTCTTTTTCAAGTTGGCAGCATCCGTTGGTCCATTTCCATGAGATGCACCGGCATTTGAGGAACAGGACTCTGTATCACCCATCAATTCATATGTGAATCGCACATTTCTCCGCCATAGAACTTGTACTTGTTGGTCTATCCACCATTGGGAATATTTGAATACAGGCCGCATGAATGTTGCCAGGGCACCCAGCTCAGGCTCAGACCACCTTACAGGAGGAATTGGCTCGCTTTCATCGAAGCCCGGCTGTACGTATACTCCATCATCATCCAGCTGATCAGGTACTCGGAAGGGTTCTGTCGCCCTTATCATATTCAGCAGCAATCTTGACCACAATCTTTTCCTCACATCATATTCATCAGCCGCATTGGCCCAAAAATCTTCTAAGTCTATCCTGTGCTTGTATTTCTCTCCGTCCACAATTCCAATGTGATGGAGTGGATCAAAGTCATTCCTAGGCTTGTAGGATATGAACGGATATTTTTGCATCTCTAGTCGAGCACTCTTTGTTCCTTGCGCCGTTGGACATTTTTCTTCCATATTGCCGATGAAGAACAGAAAAGTGATAGCCGCTTTCTATTTTGGCCTTTGGATATTTTGATATGTCTCCAATTGCCTTAGAACTTCCAACAAAACCATTTTGTTGGTAGGGTAAATGGTCAGTCTGTACGGGCGTCCTGCAAATCCTTGAATCCTGATGTAAGTAAATTTGGGAAACTGGATGAACCAGGATCCATATCTGCCAATCAGACTTTTGGCCTCACGGGTGAGTCTCTGATGTGTTCCACCTTGGAGAAGTCGAGTGATATACATAAGAAAGGCGTCATGTGCTCGTCTGAAGTGTGACTTCTCCTTCAGCTGCAACTGCGGATAGCAATTGTAGGATTTGAATTGTCCTTCGCCGTTGCCAACTACACCTTTGCAAACCAGGCCAGTATATTTGTAAGTCCTTGCAAGTAGATATACGACATAAGAACTCATATGGAAGGTCTTGGTTTTCTCCAGGTTGACCAACTGCTCATGGAGACTATCACTGATCATTCTAGACCAGTTAAACATCTTCACCCCAGAAATTATCTCATCAACGAAATAATGCATCCAAGTTTCAAAAGGCGCACCCTGAGGATTGCCTACCATTCTATTTAGCAGCAAGACGATGTCTCCATATTCTTCTTTGAAATCTGTTCTGGCCAACTTCTTCGGCATCTTTTTGGCAGTAGGTCTGGGCTTCAGCAACCAGGACTTGTTTATATTTGATGCACAAAGGTCTTGCTGATCTTGGTAAAGTTTAAGTGCATCATCTTTGGTTCGGTAGGATGTCCGGTTGTAAACTGGAATTCCAAAGGTTTCTTGTATGGCTGGCTCAGTCAAGTACGCCAGTCTCTTCCATCAGGCGCTTCTATTTGTCTTTCCTGTGCATTATAATGCAATGCACACTCCACCATAAGCTCTGGACACTCTTTTGCTGGTGGAAATCCAGCTGCATGAACAATTCCGTTGCGCATCATCCTTTTTGCAATTGGCGTAGGCAGACGTCCATCACTTCCGTACATTCTTTCCTTGAAATCATCGAAGTCAACGTGGCCAAGGTTGGTGTCCACAATGTTCTCCCATTTGGATTTGATCTTTGACTGCAGCTGTGCACCCTTGCTAGCAAACTTCATTTTTATTCTCTTGAAAATAAATCTGCAAGAAGAAGCAAAGAGAATATTTAAAATTCAAAATTTAAATTACTCGAAAAATATTCCAGCTAATTGTCAAATTGAACTTTGTGAAAAGTTATGTTGGAAATGAAAGAATTAACGAAGTTTCTCGTGCCAAAATGAAGCAAAGAAAATAAATCTGCCTGGCTCTCTGGAAAAACGAAATGATCACGATCACAATGCTGGCTGGTATGAATCTGCTTTCTTCACTTTGCTTAAAACTTTCTCAACTTTCTTGCCTTAGCTAAACTTTCTTCTCACAACTTTTCTTTCGAAAATCGAGTGATTGAAAAAATGAGATGCAAATTCAATTATAAAGATGAGAAGTTTGACTCATTTAGCAAATTTCAATTGTTTCCGTTAAATCGAGTCTGAACTTGGCTTGCACTTAGCTTCTGAATGGCAATTTTTATCTTCAACAACAGTCTTCGGGAAAGTTTCTAAGTTAGGCGCTAGTTCAGTGAAGTTCTTTTTGTCTTTTTCCAATTTTGATTTTTCAAAGTTTATCTCTTTGGGGTGTTGAAAAATAAAAAATAAAAATAATAAAAATAATTATTTTATGTGTCGTTTTCAACCCCTTTATTTTATGGCATTTTATTTTTCATCTAAGGCAATTTGATTTATATTTAAAATTTTCTTCTTGCCTTTGCCTTAGGCGAATTTTTTCTTCCAATTTTATTTTGCCATAATTTCTTAATCTTTCTAAGTCTCAGGCAAAATTCTTTAAAGCATATTAATGCTAGACTTAGGAAATTTTTTCTTATTTTCTCTAAGTGTTGCGAATTTCTCAATGTGCCAAGCATATCTTTTAATATTTCCAATGCTGAAGCTTAGGCAAAATTTTGATTTTTCTTACTTATTCTTGGTATGGCGGACTTCTCTCATTGTTGAGCCATGCATTTTATCAAAGTCGGACTTTCATTTGTCTCAAGCCACTTCATTTTTTTACTTAGCCCAAGCTCAAGCCACTTCTCCTTTCCATATGGCGGACTTGCTAGTCATATTTTCTGTCATACTAAGGCATAGGGCGGACTTGTCATCAACTTATGCCATCACTTCATGAGCTAGGCGGACTTTACCTTACCTCCTTCCATCCTACATGGGGCGGACTTTGCTTCACTTCATGCCATTGTCTTTTAAGCTGGGCGGACTTTGCCTTATTCCTTGCCATTCTTTGGAGCGGACTTCATACTATGTCATGCCATTTCCTTTTATGCTGGGCG
>VDFB02004950.1:0-14382 GCA_007258455.2 Sequoia sempervirens
CATTTTGTAGGCTACATAACCAGTGCCGATATATTTAACCTCTTTCAATCACATACAATAATTGATCCCTTAAAAAATAATTTTGATTAAAATTATTCGAAAATTAAAAATATAAAATCTATTAACAATAATGAAGTAACACACTAAAAATACAAATTAATCTGAAAATCATTCTTCAAAACATACAAAAATCATTTGTATATTCTTTTTTATTTTTTATCTTATTTAAAATAAAATATTTTTAAAATAATTAAAATAAAGTATTTCTCATATTTTATTGATAGTTGGATTTGAGAAATAAAAATTGTGAAGCTATCACTATCAATCACATAAAACATAAGCCTTGCTTTAAAAAAGGTGTTAAGAGGGTCACAAATAAAAGAGGAGAAGAGTAAAGAGGATGTCGAAGATGGCCATCATATCTCTGAAGTTCCAGGGAAAAGGAGGGTCTTTCTTAACTAAGAACCTCCCTTGTCCTGACAATGTTAAAGATCTCCATCTGTATGCAGAAGTAAGTGTATTAATTCCCGAGGGTTGCAAAGACGTGTCTGAAGCATGCAAGCAGACATATAACACATCGATGTAAAATCAATTGATGTGGCATTATAGAAACCAGCCAACATATTGACACCTTTAAATCTTTAAAAAGAAAG
This sequence comes from Sequoia sempervirens, assembly GCA_007258455.2. Classification (NCBI taxonomy): domain Eukaryota; kingdom Viridiplantae; phylum Streptophyta; class Pinopsida; order Cupressales; family Cupressaceae; genus Sequoia; species Sequoia sempervirens. The sequence goes on from VDFB02004950.1 coordinate 654, forward strand.
ATGTTTGCTTCAATGTAAGCTATGCTTCAGTATAGAGGCTCCAACAACTGGTATGCTACCATTTCATTCTATAGTTGATTTCTGCCTTGTTCTTCCTCATACTTTTCATTATTTTGGAACAGGATCAACGATAATCATGCCAAGTATTTTATTGAATTGAATGAGTTTGTTGTCTACTACTAGTTGAGGCTTAGATTTTTTGTCATGGCCGGGATCACTAGACCCCTGATTTTCCCTTTCTCATTGAGCAATTCAGTATTCAGGAGTATAGACAAGAACTGTGTCCTTCACCCCAGGAAACAATTCATACAACCTTTTGGGCCTCAAGATAATTGCCTTCCATTCTCCAGATTAACAAAGCCATTTTCATGTTCAATCTCTTCGATTCATGATTGTTGTGGCAATCAAGTTCTGGTACCAGTTTATTGCCCTTTCAATCATGTTTCAGTTTGGTATCCATATATTACATGGATTTCACTTAAAGGGATAGTAATTTGTTTGTGGCATTTAATTTATTAGCAACAATACACTATTTCAGTTGCTATAATGTTTAGCCTATATCAAATACAGTTTTGGAAAGTATTAAGTTTTGCAGTTAAGCTGTTGATTTGGTATGAATACTTTGCAGCCCATATCAAATGGTGTTTTGAAGGGTACTATAAGTTATAGTGGACATTTGTGGTTTTCCAGTTCAGCTAAATGGTTTGGTGTTCATAACTTCTAGGCTATATCAAATGTGGTTTTGGGACGATTTAAGTTATGATGTGTAATGATTTTTTTTGGTAGCTCATGTAGATGATTCCTTTTCTATACTTCCAAACCTATATTCTAGGCTAATAAAAACAAACATGGTTTTGGGAAGTTGTTAGTTATAATGAGTATTGATGTTTTTGCAGAAGAGTGGTAGAGGTAATATAAGAAAGTTTATGTCCATGGGTGGAGGGTCATCATCCCAAATGGAGAAGCAGTGCAGAGATCAATATGATGTTATACCTGGCTTGCGATATACTGTATGGGATCAGCAGGATTTGAGACCCAAGTTCCCTAAGATTGAAAAGGATGAAAGCACAGATGTAGTGGTAGTAGGAGCTGGTATTGCAGGAATAAGCTGTGCCTACAACCTTGTCAAGGAAGGCAAAAATGTTGTACTCCTTGAAGCCAAGACTAGAGGTTTGTACATATGTTTGGTATTTAATTTGCTCAGTACTACGTGGTTCTTTCATAATTCTAAAGAATTTCGGCATGGCTTCTCAATTGACTTTTTAGAAAAACAAAAACTCATTTATCTATTGTTGAGGGTTTTGTTTTATAATAGCAATTCTTATGGGTTATTTATGTTTTATTTTATTTTTATTTTTAAACATCGTTAAAAAATGGCCTATTAAAATTGCCATTGACTATTTGGTTTACCACTGCTTATCACTGTTGTGCTGGGATGAGGTGGGATGAAGTGTAAAATTGCAATTGACTATCTTGAACATTTCTCTTGGCATCCTAATTATAGAGGATAAACATAGTTATTGATAAGCTAGATGGAGTATAATATATGTAAAGCTACTGCTAGATTAAGAGCTTAGTAAAGGAAGATATCTATAATTTTCAGCGGAGAAAAGAACCATGTTTGCGGTATAACAAATCTTAAATTGCAATTCTAAGATTTCTTTGTTAGTTATAGAAAATGTTTACTAACTTTTTAAACCATAAAAAATGTTACGCTAATATCCTTTTCTGTAGTACTTTTATTTTTATTTTTCTGTTAATTTTTCTTATGATTGTAATGTTTTATTGAGTATATATTGATTATTTCTACATGGACAGGTAGTGGAATGAGTGGGAGAACCACAGCTCACTTAATGCTATGGTATGATGACTTCTACTTTCAACTAGAAAAGGACCATGGTCTTGAAATAGCCAAAATTGTAGCTGAGAGTCACAAGAGAGCCATTGATTTCGTAGAAACCACTGTCAAGGAAGAAGGAATTGATTGTCATTTTTATAGACTGGATGGCTATCTTTTCCCACATGATGATTCTAAAGAGACAATGGATCATCTTATAAAGGTTAAAACTTTCGTTTTATCTCTAATTGTGCAAAAACAGAGTCAGATGATAGGTCTAATTTTCATTTGTCTCCAGGAATTTGAAGCCTGTAAAAGAGTAGGTTTGGATGTGAGGATGGTGGATTTGGGGGATGATCCTGCATATGGAAAAGTTGGGAAGGCCATTCAGTTTCCGAATTCGGGAGAATTTCATCCTCTCTTGTAATTTTCAAGATAGCTTTCACTTACATAAGCTTGATTTAACTACTAACTTTTTCAGTAGGTAACTCTACTGTTTTAGGAACCCCTATGAAGTTTTAGTAAGTTTTAGGGAAAAACTTTGCTTTATTAACTGTTACAATCTTTGCTTTTTGCACCTTGAACCTATCCTTAAACTCTCCTTGATTGCATCAGAATGTTAAACAGATATTAATTCCATTTTTTCAACTAATTAAATAAATCCTATGACTTTGGTTTGCCAGTTATTCTTGTCTACCCGAATGCATTGAGGGGGTCAAGCTTCTTAATATTACTTCTTATTTTGGGAACTTACCACTGTTCTCTTTTAGTTTTGGAATGTATCACTGCCTTCTCTTACCCTCCAGATAGATCCCTTTTTACAATAATATCCCTATTTTTACTTATATGCAAACGGAAAAGTTTGCAAAAATGAAATATCCTTAAAATATCCCCTGTATGCACTCAGGCAGTATTTCCCATATCTTAAAGGTGACCCTACATCCCCCAATGTGATCCCACGATTGCATAAGCTTGTTTAATTGGTATTGATCCTTACAAGTTTTGGTAAGCATTTTTATACGAGTTGATCTGACCTTTACCACTGCCGAAGTAAACTATATATATAGTTGCCAGCCCTACCTAACTATATCCCTGTTGAACCCACCCCACTACCACCCTCACCTCTACCAAGATAGAGGCAGGCTGGGATAGGGCTCTTTACAATTGTAGGAGCTTTTGAAACTATAATTCCCGGGTGGGTAGGAATAGTGGTGGTCCCGGGCGGGGGATTGTGCTTGGGATAGTACAAGAGCTCAATTGCCTTAAATAATTAACTTTTACACATATTTTGAACAAATTATACTATTTCCCAGAAGGCTTGAAATATTTAAAAGTTTACACATATTTTGCTTCATTTTGTGTCTTATACATGTGGATGCAATACACATCCTTAGGTATATCAATGGAGTAGCTGATGCAATTGTGAGAAGAGGAGGAAGAATATATGAAAAAAGCCATGTGTTTGAGGTAGAGAAAAACCATGTTAAAACAAAGGATGGAGTCACAGTTACTGCTGGTGCGGTTGTGATGGCCACAAATTCTCCTCTGAATCACAACTTGGCAGTTCATGCTCGCCAAACACCAAACAGGACCTATGTTATTGGATTGAAAGTTCCCAAGGGATCAGTTAAGTAAGTTGGGACAAAAACATATTACTCTGGCACTTATTACATTATGCAAAATAGTTAACTAAAAAGCTATTTAAGATTTAACACTCGTATGACATTTGCAAACTCTGTTGTTTTAATGGTGGGGTGCTGAATTTGAGTTTAACAGAAGAGCCAATTGGTGGGACACATATGATCCTTATCACTATGTCAGACTGGAACAAAAAGTAGACTATGATGTGCTAATAGTTGGAGGAGAAGACACAAGCAGTGGTATGAAGCCCAAGGATTACCATGATCCTTACGCTCAGCTTGAGAAATGGACTAGGGAGAGGTGGACTACTGCTGAAGAGGTCTTGTATAGGTGGACAGGCCAGGCAAGTTTTCTACTCCAAAATAGAGTTGAGTAAAAATTATCAATATACTATATTAGTAATTTTTTCGGTTGGTAACTAGAACAAGATTGTATCATACAGAGAGCTTTTAGAAGTCGGTTTGATGGGCTCTTTAATCTCGACTAACCACTATAGAAGGTCAAAGTCCCATCTCACTCTACAATGTGATTCGGCTTACAGCCCCTGTATGTTTGATCCAGGAGTTTTCCCCCTCGCAATCTTGGATGGCTCTTTCTCAACAGGAAAGAGCCCATCCAACTGAGTTCTGCAACATTTCACTAGAGTAAAAACCTAGTTACCAACCACAAAAATAATGAATATATACGTACTTAATAAGTAATGCTTTTGAGTGGGATTACTGAGGTTCTTTAAATGTACCTGCAGGTTTTTGAGCCAGTGGATCATCTCTATCACATTGGACCTAACCCAGGAAAGAATGATTGTTACATTATAACAGGTACTGTTTTCGAGGTACTAGTATGTTGCTTTCCTCTGTTTCTCAAAGCACCCTGTTTTAATCCATTTGCATTTTGCTTGAGTAACTTATAGCCTACTGAAATCACAATGTGTCTACAAGTGACCAATATGGGTCAATGGGCATATGGTCCAGACTCCAAAGTACTAGTAAATGAGAGCAAACATAAAAGGAGAGACCTTATACTAACGCTCAAAATGTTCTGTATTATATGAATAATTAAAATCGATATGTTGCATGACCAATACGGGTAAAATGTAGCGTAACATGGAAGACTAATAGTTACGATTGGGCCTGAGAGTCTATAGGAGCACCCCGAAAGAATACACAAGAGCACCCAAGAATTGACAGCCTATGAAGTACATACTACCAATAAAAGGAGATGTAGTTGAAATTATGGTCACGCTCTCTTGATTACTATGGATTCGATCTAATCTGGTTTTGGAGCACCCATTATGAAAAAATAGAGCCTATAGAATTATATACTACCAATAAAAGGGGATGTGATCAAAACTATGGTCATACTCTCTTGATTAGTATGGATTTAATCTGATCTGGTTTTGGAGATTCCATTATGAAAAACAGATTGCTTGCCTGCCTTTATTTATTCATTCCCTTGAACAGTTTAGATACAATAATTTTTAACTCTTTTTACACATATATTCACATACTGGTGGGCTTTTCTCGATTGATTTCTTACGTTTTGAGCAGGTGACAGTGGTCAAGGAATGACTGGAGGAACTATAGGAGGTATTTTAATCAAAGACCTCATATTAGGCCATCCTAATCCATGGGCAAAAGCCTATGATCCAGCAAGAACCCCTCCTGTATCAAAGAAGGTAGGAGAGAAGATAGGAGAGGAGACTTCACATACAATTCATGTAAGTCAAAAACTCAGAACTTTGCATTTGTGAAAATTGGTCCTTAGCACTTACTATGTAATCTAATTATGGCCATATGTTTCCTCTCTGCCATTTATTTGTGCAAAACGAAAAAGGGAATACTAAACTCATTATCCTTTGGTGGAAACTGATTCCAACTAAAAAGCTTTGCATTTGCGAATATTAGTTAACATTACCATGTCACTTTAGAACAGTGTTCATATGCTCACTCATCTTTCTCTTTTATAACTCATTTCCCTGAAACAATAAAGGAGATCCAAAGATCATATTTCTTCCTTAGCAAGTGATTAAGACTTATAACTTTGCAATTTGTGAATATTGGTCCTCAAGATTACCAGCTCACCTAGTTACAGCCATATGGTCACTCATTATAATTCATTTCGTCAATTCAGAAACAGGGATACAAAGATTGTATTCCTTTCGTCGGAACAGACTCAATCGACATTGAAGACATGCTGCCAAACAGTGGAGGAGTTATTCAAAAGAATATGCACAAGGTGGCAGTCTACAAAGACGAGAATGGGGTGGTTCATAAATTCTCAGGTGACGCTTACTAAATCCCTTTAGTTTTTTTATAATAGTTTATGCAAGAAAGCTGCAGATCAATCTTCAACACAAATTCAGAACATTTTCTGACTAGGATTCAGTGTTAGAAATGACCAAAATATTGATATTTTTCAATGCCATTAACTGAAGATTATGATAACAATGGATCTTGCAGCTGTGTGTCCACACATGAAATGCGTAGTAAAATGGAATCCTATAGACTCCACGTTCGACTGTCCATGCCATGGATCCATGTTTGATAATTTGGGAAGAATAATCAATGGACCTGCCAAGGCAGACCTGTCTCCTTTTGAATAAAAAATGCTTATATATGCTTTACAGCATTATGGTGAAACGCTGATAATTGGCTTATACAGAGAAGTACTACGCTGTGGGTATTTATAGAAATTCTAAGCTTACATGAAAATGTATAGATTAGTTTAGCTATTGGACCCAATTGCTCTAGCTTTACATACATACCAATGTACTAGAATTACGCTTCTTTTAAGAAGCCACAAGAATTGCAGGGTGTTTTGAACAAGGATAATGTATTGAGAAGCGTGAAAATATGTATAAAGTTTTTGCTTTTAGGTATCTTATTTGCACTTTCATTGGATAAATGATTTTTTATTGGATAAATGCTCTTCGACTATGGATCGTAAGTTTTCGTGGATAAATGCGCTTTTTGACTAAGAGCTATGAGGTTAAAGGGTTCGAAAAGGATCCCGATGCGAACCCATCAAAGAAAAGCTGACAATAACTCCACGCCGGGATCACCGAAACAAAAGAACTGAAACCGCCAGGGGTCTTAAAAAACAAAGAACAAAGAGGCTCATCACGGAGAGCGAAAAAGAGAACAATAAACAGGGCCAGAGCCGAGACAAAGAAAACAAAAAGCGATAACTCCGCGCGGATCACAAACAAAAGAAACCGAAACAAACCGAGGAAGACAAAGAAATAATAGAGATTTCCAGCAAGGTAAGGAAAGATGCTCTTTCGGGAATACCAAAGCGCGAATAAAGGGGAAAGACAAACTCTTTCTTTCTAGGGAAAAGGCAGGTAACCTTGAGGTCTTAAAATAAAGAAACCCTAGAGAGAGAAACAAATGGGAGGCAAAAGAAGGCAATATAATATAGAGACCTTAAAACGAAGGCAAGGAAGACAGCTGCTTGTGAGGGAAGACAGCTTGCTTGGGGGCATAAAAGCGAGAGGCAAGGAAGAGACAATAACAACATGGGGGCCTTAAAACAAAATTTCAGAAAACCGAGAGGAAAAAACAAATGCCAGGCTGCGGACCTTAATATTAACAAATCATGGAGGTTTAAAACCAAACCTCACCAAACATCTTTGAAGTGGAGTCAAAGCTTGACCCGAAGGGTCCATCCTGCCTCTTTTTAAGAGAATTCAAGCTCAACCAAAGGACACGTAGCCATAGAATCTAGTTTTCTGGACCCTTAGTCCTCTCATCCTCAAAGGAAGACCCCCACACGTCCACTACAAGACCCACAACTGCAATGTCCAAATCCTTTCATTTATTCCTTATATCAAAGCATTCTTTAACAACATTTTGTTTGCAAATCCTTTCATTTATTCCATATCAAAGCATTCTTTAACAACATTTTTTGCAAATCCTTTCATTTATTCCTTATATCAAAGCATTCTTTAACAACATTTTTACATCTCAGGAGGATTCATGATACTTTTTGTGTGCATATGGTTTCATTTATTCCTTATATCAAAGCATTCTTTAACAACATTTTTACATCTCAGGAGGATTCATGATACTTTTTGTGTGCATACGGTGTTTCTTGACATGAATGGGAAAAATACCCAGCTTTATGACGAAGGACACTTAGTCATAGCATCTTGTTTTCTCTTGTACTCAAAAGGAGGACCCTGCACATCCCGTACAGGACCCACAACTGCAATGTCCAAATCATTTCCTTTATTCCTTATATCAAAGCATTTTATTACAACATTTTTACATCTCAGCAGCATTCACCATACTTTGAATATGGTGTTTTCTCCATAGATAATAATAGTAAATAAAAATTAAATAAAAATTAAACAAACAGATTTCGTGACACATTAATCTCGATAAAATCGATCAAGAGAATTGGTTATACATGTTTCCATAGATTTTGAAGTGACTTAATCCTTGTATCTTGTTTTTCTCTTATTTACTCAAAGGGATGCTGCACATCCCCTGGTACCCCACAACTGCAATGTCCAAGTCATTTCCTTTTAATCACTTAGCATCTTGTTTTCTCTTGTACTCAAAAGGAGGACCCTGCACATCCCCTACAGGACCCACAACTGCAATGTCCAAATCATTTCCTTTATTCCTTATATCAAAGCATTTTATTACAACATTTTTACATCTCAGCAGCATTAACCATACTTTGAATATGGTGTTTCTCCATAGATAATAATCTAAATAAAAATTAAATGTTTCATAGATTTCGTTACATTGTCTCGATAAAAATCGATCAAGAGAATTGGTTATACATGTTTCATAGATTTCGTGACATTGTCTTTATAAAAATCGATCAAGAGAATTGGTTATACTTTGTATGATCTATTCATCCCAGTATTCTAAGGAAGCTTTGGGAGCCTAACCCAAATAGAGACCTTGTTAAAATTTTCCTATTATAGATCATATTTTCAAAGAAAGATCAAATTTATCAAGAAACCAAGGACCTCCCTACAAAATTCCTTGGCAGCATCAAAATTATAGATCATATTTTCAAAAAATGATCAAATTTGTCAAGAAACAAGAACCTCCCTACAAATTTTTTGTACTTTCCTCAAAAATTTGGAGAAAGAATAAGAAAAATCTATTTGTGTCAGCCACCCGAATTTGACCAGGCACATGCCATCTTTTTAGAACTCAGTTTCCAACTGAAAGGCTGGATATCTCCCAATGAAGGAATTTCCCATGCACGTAGAAGCTCTATCTACAACAGCATCAGGGACCCTCAAAATGGCGCATGATCCTTACAAAGTTGAAGGAGCTTCACCCAGGCAAAGGTTAAAAGCATGCAATCTTGAATCAGAATAGGTGGTAGGTTAGAGACATTGCAATTTTGAATCAGAAAAGGAACCACCCACCACCGGCACAACAAAAGTACACCGAGTTTGCACAACGTTATCTGCATGCTGGTTACCAGAACTGAAAATGCGATTTAAAAGAGTTGCCTAATACGTATATTATTTTCTATTAATATCATAAAAATTAATAGTCATTACTGTATTAGTTATACTAGTAAATATATATTATGTTAAAAACTACAGCTAATCCTTGAAAAAACGACGGGCACATCCTAAAACCAAACATGCAAAGCAGGTAGTCGAAAATAAAAGTTCCAAGAAAACGGCCCAAAACCAAATATTTAATGATGCATATATGTAAAATATATAAAAATAGAAAACAAAATCTAAAGAATATTGAAATTAATATCAAGTTCCATAGAGAAAGCAGCCCCAGTACAAAATATTTAATGTTTTTTTATTAAGGTTGAATATTTAATATTGCATATATGAAAAATACATAAAATTAAAAATAAGCCTAAAGAATATTAAAACTGTCCCCAAATCACAGTTAATAACCAGTGATTATGGACACTTTAATTCAGCTTAAAATCTATCAATCCTACTAGCTATACACATATATGGGCAGTGTAAAAAGAATGTGAAAAATCAAAATCTGATCAAAACCAGAGAATAGAAAAACAATAAAAAGTTCCTTATATCTCTGCAAGATGCAATGGTTAACCAAATAATTCATAAAATAAGCTCACTCTCTGCAGTCTGACAGTCTGACCTTCGAATCACAGATGGAATAAACTGTGGGGCAGCGGATTGACATTTGAAATCCCGAAGTGCTGTTTAATTTTATGTTTTTTTGGTGTTAAATGGCTGATGTCATGATATAATTTGGACCAATGCTGGAACCTTAATGTTTGAAAAATTAATCATACATGATGATTTTGAATGTTTATCGTTGGTGTTCCATTTGACTAATTGTCTCTGAATCTTAGTCCCCTAATGTATTTTGGTCTTATTATTTCCATCATCATATGTTCCATTTGACTATGTCTGATTATGTTTTCATCTTAGCCCAGTGTAATTTGGTCTTATTATTTCCATAATAATTGTTGGTGTTCCATTCGACTATGTTTAATTGGGTTTGCAGCTTACCCCTTAAATGTATTTTGGTCTTGTTATTTCCATCATAAATAACCAAAACAAAATATTTTCTAATGGGTCTTCAGTTTCCCACTTCTCTATTATGTGTTAAAAGTTGCTAAGATCTCAAATATTCTAAGTACGAAGGTTTTCGGTCTCTCATGTGTCTATCATGTGTTAAAAATTGCTACTTAGTCTCAAATATTCCAAGAATGAAGGTTTTGTTCCTAATTTTTAAGGATCTATCATGTGTTAAAAGTTACTAAGGTCTCAAATATTCTAAGAATGAAGGTTTTGTTGCCTAATTTTTAGGGACTTTGTTTATCTCAGAGTTTTCAAATTTCTCTTCTTTGTATGCATTGTATTCTAGCTCTATTTTCCCTTTTATTCTTATCGGGATATCGAACTTTCCCATCCTAAGCAGTATCTTTCATCTATTCTCTACCTTCATCCCCTTCCCCTTTTCCTATTGAGATTTGAGGGTTTTCCTTTGTAGCATCCATATCTTCTAAACCTTGCTTGGTTCCATTACTTTTTGTGCTAGGACTATTTTTTATCATGTTTCTTTATCGAAACCCTGGCAACTCTTTGATCCTTTGTATACTAAGTTTCCCTTCGGAGTCATAGTTTATGACTTCCTTTTCTTTGGTATCACCAATTTTTGTTGTTTCTTTCTATATATTTTTATTGGAGTTGAAGATAAAAAAATTCGCTACAGTATCTCATCAAGATGGTGGCTTTGGATGTGTCCTTATTTAGATACCTCATTAAGAGGTATTACCAATTCTCAATCCCCAATGTCTCACACTATATTTCTTAATCTCTACAAGATGGAATCTCTACAAGATGGTGGCTTTGGATGTGTCCTTATTTCCAGATACCTCATTAAGAGCTATTATCAATTCTCAATCCCCAATGTCTCACACTATATTTCCTTATTAGGATTGCAAGTTTGAACATATTCTTATTTACATGTCTAAAAGGATGAATTCCTTATCAGGATTGCAAGTTTGAACATATTCTTATTTACATGTCTAAAAGGATGAATTCCTTATCGTTCTTGACTTTCGATCCCTTACTCCCTAATGATGGTATAGGTCACGACGTATCCTCAACCTCCAATCCCTAAGACTTTGAAACTACCATATTTTCTCTTGTTTACTCACACATACAGTTGAAACTACCATATTTTCTCTTGTTTACTCACACATACCTCTCTACACAGTCTGCAAGTTCATTCCTAACTACGTCTCTACACAACTCATGTCACCATTAATGACTAGATTTGATGTCACAACTACTCTAAGGGTCCCGATTTACATGTATTTTTGGTAATAGAGGTAATAGAGAATGATAATGACAATGCTTTCATTAATGTGGCCATTTCTTTCTAACTCTCAATGGTCCTCACTCTTGATTTAAATTGTTCATCTCATGGATTTCATGGGATCTAAGCTAACCTTATACACAACATGCATTGTTCATCTCATGGATTTCATGGTATCTAAGCTTACCTTATACACAACATGCATTTACTACTAATTCCTCCTCAATTCACAAAGAGATGAGAGTAACCAACATAACACTATATATGCTAGTTGATTTTCACAAAGAGATAGAGTAACCAACAATTCATTTTCACAAAGAGATAGAGTAACCAACAATTCATTTTCACAAAGAGATAGAGTAACCAACAATTCATTTATAAAAAAGGGCAAGCCAAGTAAGCTTTTAGGGTTTCAACTCCTACAAATCTAGTTCCAATTAGAAAAATAAATATTTGTATTTATCTCAAAGAGGTTAGTATTGTAAATGATTCTTATAGTTAAACTTCTCCACAATTATATTTGTAGATTTTTGGGAAAGTTTTAACAAAGGGTTTCTTCTTATTGGTTTGTTGGTATGAATGTAATGAATATATGATGAATAGGATAAATTTTTAATACGTTAATAGTTTTTTATTGGTTATTATTAGTATTTTTGGCATGAATGTAATGAATATTTAATGAATAGGATAAATTTTTAATGCATTACAAGTTTTTTAATTGGTTATTTCTACACTGCATATGATTTTTTCAGATTGGGATGAATAAGAATGCTCAGTTACTTGATATTGTTATTTGTAGTGTATGTATATGCATAGTTTTTTTGTAATTTTGATTTGTTGTTCCTCTTGGTGTCTTTGGACTATGTAACCCAATGAATACACATAGGTCATATTAAGTAATGACTCTCAATGCGCTTAAAATGGAAACTTTTTTACTAGTAGATTAGGAGGAGGAGGTAATTTGAATATATTTCATGATTCGGAGATTTGTCTAGGGAAATATTCATAGTGAGCCATAATAGTTCTTATATTTAGAGAATCATTTCCTAATATCCATATTGCAATGTTTCAATGGTGTATTTATCAACTTAATATAGATTATAGCAATACGAATGATATAGATTATAGCAATAGGTGGGTCTTAGTGACATATTTTGGAGTTAAGTATATGTCAAACTACATTGGTTTATCCACTTGTCTATATTCATTTGTAATTAATCCTATTTAATATTTTGGATTTAAGTGTATGTCAACACTACATTGGTTTATCCACTTGTCTATCTTCATTTGTGTTTAATACTATTTATAATATCTTTAGTGAAGCCCCTTAGGTCTAGTTGAATATCTAGTCAAATGAGGTTTGGTTGAGAATGGCTTGGCTTTAGGGGTTTGGGAGCTAATAGTACAAGTACTACTAGAATGGCATTGTTTCTAGAGTGAAATAATTTTAGTGTACATTTTAAAGGGGTTTGGGAGCTAAAAGTCCAAGCACTAATAGAATGACATTGTTGCTAGAATGAAATAATTTTAGTGTGCATTTTAAATACACTAAGGATGTAATATTATAAGTTCTTGGTGTATAGGTTGGCAACCCATCAACTTACACTAATATAAAAGATGTAGAAAGCAAGTGGGGAAACATTCTTGTGTAGTATTTGAATTTTCAATTATTGAATTTTGATTTTGTCTCTTCTAAATGAAAAGTGGCAACTTTGTTTGGGTCAACCCAAAATTAGTTGATAGCAGGATGTCAAGAAGGACCATGCGCATAATGATTTATATCCATTTTTCTTCTACCAATAATCATATTATTTCTACTTCCATAATTAAACCTATATGTATGTTTTCGCACTATCATTTGAGTCTTCAAAAGTAAACATGTGTTGATCCCTTGTCCCCCAAGTGTAGGGACAAAGATGAGCCAAAAATGAATGATGACACACCAATACTTGAAAAATGAAATATGATTGCATAAAACTTAATTTATACCCTCATGCATGGTAATGTGTATCATGTGAGGCTACAACTATCACATGGAAATGAGCAAAGTGCACATACCTTAGTTTATCATTTGATCAATTCTATCATTGTAAGTATCAAATTCTTCCAATTTATTTTTAGAGCACATAATTCATCAGCAATGTGTCCAAATGTTCTATGATATGCACAATAAGACATGTTCTTATTCTTCCATTTAGTATGTCTTTGTTATTTAATGGATGGTAATGTTATGAATCATAATTTTATAAGTGTAGCTAAAGTATATTGAGTCTCAGATAAAGGATGTGGAGTGAGTAACAAACCTTTTCTAATAGTTTCATGACCTTTGTGTGGTTTGGATGTTGTAGAAAATGTTTGATGTAATGGTGGAGGAAATTGGTAACGTATGCCTTTGGTATATTTGGATGATGTTTATTCCAAAAGAAAATGGATTTCATGTTCATCCTTTATA
>VDFB02004951.1:0-88142 GCA_007258455.2 Sequoia sempervirens
ATTTGATACTTTCACAAAATAGCATTGCATAAACTTAAAAACAATGCAGCAAAATCTGGTTGTATCAAATCTGTAGCATTACATTCAGGCAGTTCTATGACTGAACACACACCAGATATACACATTCAAGCCTCTAATTTAATCTCTCAGTGAGAATAGACTCAGCTGGTTACAACAATTCATCTAGGGCACTAAATGCAGTTTTAAAGACACCAATCTCAATTTGTAACAGCCTTACAATATACAAATAATTTTATGCAAACTGACCCAACAACTTGACTATCCAATATGGCAATGGGGAGTTGATTTGACAACAAAAACATAGGTGGCCATATCAACTTTTATTATGAGGTACGACCATGACATTCCCAACCACTGCTACTTTGTATGTTATGAGGATGAGGAAGACAAAATCTTCGGATGGCCATAGACTTCATGGCAACGGCAGATATAAAGATGCAATAGCATCATACTCTGATCGCCATATTTGTATAAATACATTTTTTCTTTATGTGATGGGTAAAGTCAAACACAAGTATATTTGATTATTAATGATGACCATAAGGATGGTTGATATCTATGTTGTCGTATTTATTCAATGGGCAAGTGATTATTATCAATATCATATTCATCTCGTCTCGCCGTAAAGAACACTGTGACGCTGATCAATAGCGGCTAAGGAAAAGACGTTGCTTACATTCATTAAAGAAATAATACATATTTTATATTGCATATTTCATATCATACCATGTATGTTAGTCACAAAAAATTACTAATCGATCAAGTGCTATCTCATATTATATCATATATGCTTAACATGTATTGCTAATTAATCAAGTATCAATTACATGAGGAGCTTTAACATATGAGACAACTCTTTCAAAAGACGGACTATGAGAGAGACGCCACTGCTCATTGTCAGAGAAATAAAAGGATGAGACCATCATGGTATTATAGTGAAGGAATCAAATAAAGACATGTAGATCAGGACACTAGAAGATGGCAGCAATCAGGTGAGGCATTCTCACTTAGTAATATTTATCGGGTACCTCCAAAATATACAATCGATGATTGTTTTCTAATATTTGATAAATAATCGCTCAAGTTGTCTTCTGTAGAAATCCCCGAAATATCTAGTCCTCCTTAGTGACTAATACGATGATAAATGTCAAGTATCTACTTATGTTTTGAAGTCGTATATATATGCTAAATATCTGTGACTGCTGCAAATATAATTATTTTTTGGAGCTTTATATATCGTATTTTCTGTTCATATATGCCATTGAGTAGAAGTTAAGAGGACTAACATTATGCAGAAAAATACATGTTTTCTTATTAGCTTAGAATTGATGTCATCAACTGATTATGTTTCGATATAATTATTAATGTAATATTCCATTAAGGTCATTATGATTATAGCTCTATGAATTGATAGTGATTTCTCTTAGCATTATATTGATTATATGCATGAAATAACCCTTGGATAAATGCAAATATTACTGATTATTTAAAGATTGTCTTCATGAGTGTTTGCTACTTATTGGGAGGAAGGGTGTGAGGGAAGTGGTGCCTAAAAACCCCACTCAAGTCCACCCCCGGAACCCAAGGCAAGAATGGGCCCTGGAGGGGTGGAAATTTTGCTCATAGTCTGCCCAATCCCAAGGCATGGGTGGGCCATGGAGGGGTGCGGGTCCCACTTAAGCATCCACCGAGGCCATGAAGGGGTGGTAGGCCTAGACTTGTACACTCCCCCGACTTTCCCCAATAAGTTAAGTGTCTTTTGAGGTGATGACATGGGTGGAGAATGCAGTTACTAAGTCGCTGAGAAGAGAAGATTGTAGTACACAATCTCTTGGGCTTGGCAAAGGACTTCAGGGCGGAACCATTCATGTCACTCCTCATATGTCTTCTTAATTGCATTTATGATTATGTTATATTTTGGATATCTAGATATTATTGCTAATGGACATATGTACATGTGGAAATGTTGTTAATTGTTGAATGAAGACTTCAATCTAAGGTCACTTCATTAAAGAGAACATTTACTTGGAAAAGAGTGAACCCTAAGCCTAAGCAACAACGAAATCTAGGGCAAAGCAGGACAACGGACATTACACTGGGTGTACATACATTCCATCTAAAGTTATAGAGAAGCATTCCCATATACATATTAGATTCAATAAAACTATCCCATGCATGAAATCTATGTACTATTGTGTAAGAAATAGAAGTTATACATCACTATAGACAATCTGATTCATAATTCATATCCAATCACCAATGCCTAGGATCATAGCAATGAAACACATATTACAGATTTATTCTATTTAGCCCTTCAAAAATGTATGGACGGTTAACTAGATCACAAGTCTAAATAGATCAAACAATTGGGTTAGCAAAATGATTAATATCTAGACACATATGTTAGGGACATTCAATCAATCCACATTAAGATTTCCTAATTCAGCAACCAGGACGCACAGCATATATCTAACAAACAACTCAGCAACCAAACATGAGTACACATGAGAACCAGAATGCTAAAGGCTAAGTGTAAGGTTACACCTGCTAGCAACCTGAGAGGTCTTCCCCAAAAGTATATAACTCTTCAATTATTTTTATATTCTTTATCCTCTTTATTTCTAATCTATTTTATTTCTCTCCTATCGATCCCCCCTCATGACTGATTTATTACTCTATATCTATGTTTGTTAAGAGATTGCATCCATCTATCTTCAGTTGTGTCTCTTATCTGGAGGCAATCCCGTCATTATCCTAATGGGCGCTTAACTAATAAAATACATTCCCGTCACTTGTTCTAATGGTTGCGGTAGCTTTGATGAAGGCAATTCGTGTGTGCTAATTTCGTCTTGACTTGATTGATTTTTACTTCCCTTATAACGCATTTGGTGAGGATAGTAAATGAGGTTTTCACTTCAGCTGGTGCGACGACCATTTGCTTGAAGAGATACATTTTTATTATTTACTATGGTGTTTATTAATACAGGTTCTTTTATTAATTATGATAATTAATTTAATAGCATTTATTTTATTTTTAGTTGCTATCATAATAATTTCACCTAATAATATCCATTTTATAATATTATTATAAAATTATTTGTGTTAATTATAATAATATTTAAATTACAATTTTATATTTTTGATATCTATTTTATTTAGTTGTTTGTATTCCAATAGGTTACAATATTGGGGACATCACACTCTAATTGCATAGTTAGAGGCATCAACATCTACGTGGAACTCCTTGTTCCAGTCCGGGTATGCCAAAATTGGTGAATTGATCAACTGTACCTTCAACTCATTGAATGCCCTCTCTTGCTTGTTTGCCCACACAAATGGATGCCCTTTCCTCGTGAGCATGTTGAGTGGGTATGAAATCTCGACAAAGTTCTTGATGAGCCGTCTGTAGTACCCTACATGTCCAAGGAATGACTTTACTCCTATTACGTTCTCGGGTGGTTCCATCTGCACAATCACTCGGATTTTGTCTAGATCAGTTTTCAATCCTGCCTTGCATACTATGTGGCCAAGTAGTTTTCCCTAAGGTACCATGAATTGGCATTTTTTGGGGTTGAGTGCTAGGCATGCTACCCTACAACATTCCATGCATTCTTGAAAGGCCATCAGATGTGTTTGTTGGTTACTGTAGATCAACCAGTCATCTAGGAATGCCTTGAAGTTCCCTACGGACATCTTGTCAAATATGTGCAATATTATCCTTTGGAAGGTCACCGAAGCATTGCACAAACGAAATGGCATCCAATTGTATGCATACAATCTATCCTCTACGATGAATGTTGTTTTGAGCTTGTCCTCTTCGGCTATGCTTATCTGGTTGTACCCAAAAAACCCATCATGAATGAATAGATCTCGTGACCTGACACTTCTTCCAATATGGAGTCGATGAATGGGATCGAGAAGGGATCTTTGATTGCCTCAGAAGTCCATGCACATTCTAGTCTATTCTAATTCTTTCTTTAGCGATATTACTATCGGTGACACCCAGTCACTCACTTCATCCTTGATTATAATTCCTGCTTCCAGCATCTTCTTGATTTCTTCTTGTACCTTTGCAGCATAGTTCTTGTTCATTTGGTACAATCTCTTCTGTACGGGCTGTGCCCCTAGTACCAATGGGATTCGATGTATGCATAGTTCGGAGGGTACGCCTGTAATGAGCCGAACCAAATTTTTTTCAATTTTTTTCAATGAACAACCCAATACAACAAGTACTCATTAATGTTAGCTCAATCCAAACCAACTACTGGAAAGTAACTCTACGCCAAGAATGTACACCAGGATCCCAACGTTGGCAAGGTGTGAGCATATGGCGCCGAGGATCATCAGTAGAAACTGAAAGACTACAATGCTGGAAAATAACCCAACGCCAAGAATGTGCACTCAAGACCCGAGGTGGGTGAGGCGCTAACATATGGTGAAGGGGATCATTAGTGCTCAAATGAAGTACAATACTGAAATGAAAGCTCGACCACTTATTCAGTGGGAGCAAAAGAGGAACTGAGAGAAAGAAGGCTCGACCACTTATTCAACGGGAGCTATTATAATGAAATAACAATTTGTTTATTCCCCTTCATGGCGGTAAACCATCCAAGAGCTTAAGTGTGTTTGTTCATTTTCCTTCTCTGGCGGTAAACCATCCAAAGACTGTTAATGCTTGCTTCTAAAAGAGAACTAAGTAACTACAGAATTAGATGACTAAAATAGTACTACTATTTGCAGCCTTACAATGCAACAATCTGCAAATTACAAAGTATTACAATAGACAAATCAATGCAACAACTGTATGATTAATTCTCCAACATCCAAGACTCATCAACATTGAAAATGCAACCCAAAATCTGAACTTCTACAATCTGATATGACAGACCTGCAACTGAAAATGCACAAACCAGCAACACTGAGATCCACTAAAATGCTTGTAACTCACTCCAAACTAACTCAAATGACATGAGACCAAGTGCAATGAATTCCTAGGATGATGGTGACCAAGTTATGACCAAGAAATGGCTGCAACAACTACTTAATGAATTTTCTAAACATTTGCCAGGCAAGATGAAATGGTACGGCCTCAAGAGGGGTGACTTCTGCAAGATAAAATCCAAATCTGCATAATAAAATCTGAAACTCTCTAAAAAGGGGTGCCCAAGGATGACAATGACATATGCAATCTACCCAGAACAATATAAAATTTATTTTAAGACTTATGAGCAAAAACTACTTTCAGCTATACTAGACCAGCAAACTCAAAAATACTCAAAAACTCCATAAAACTCCATCTCAAGTGCTCAATCTGCTCTCAAGAGTCAAGAACAGCCTTAATCTTAACTAGTTGCTATCTTTCAAGCAAGAAGCTAAGCCAAGCTAGGAGGTATGCATTCCTCGAAGCAACTCACTCACCATTTCGGCAACATAACAGTATATTTTCTTCATGGATGATAAACAAAGAGCCCAGCACTCTTATTTATAGTTTTTTTTTTGGTCTCCAAATTCAAATTCACTCTCCCTCCAAATCAACGCCAAACCCAAATTCACATTCACTTTTCCAACATTTTCCAAATTGCATTTCATAACACCTTATTCCGAGTCGTCCATCTCAAGGAAATAATACACTTTATCAAAAATATTAATAAAGCATCATGTGGCATCCAAATAATGATAAAGTGATACTTTATAAAATAATATATCTCCTCAAAATATTATCTCATTTGCATTTCATTTCCCCATGTCTCCAAGGCGTACAACATCAAGAAAGTAATATACTTTATTAAATTTGCTAATAAAGCATAAAATGGCGTCCAAATATAATAAAATGAATGACTTTAATAAAATCACTTATTTCTCCTTAAGGTGTCCACCAAGCCTTATCAAAATTCACTTTATTAAAATATTTTACCTCCACAAGTGAAGCGCCCAACTCAAGCTCAGGAACCTGCCAAAAATAGCTCAGAAGTACTGAAAACTCAAACTGCTCCAACTGACCTGCCAAAAATAGACTTGGAACTAGCTCGCTGAATACCTACTAAAAATAGCACCAAGGGTGTTGGAGACCCAACTGCTCAAATTAACTTGCCAAATATAGCCATCGAATTGAACTGCAGAAACCCTGCTAAAAATAGAACTTACTAAAAATAGCATACTACTAAAAATAGTAAGTTATTCCAAACTCATTTTGAGCACAAACCGAACAGCCATCGTAACTTACTAAAAATAGCAAGTTCAAAAAAGTCCACTGTTCCTGATGAATGTCACATCACCACGAAGCACTCTGAAAACCCAGAAGGACTCTAGAATCCAAACTGAAAAACTCCAACATGCAAGCCTCCTAAAGCAACCAAGAATGCAAGTCAATATCTTGTCATGCATGCTAAAAATAGTAAGTTGTTCCAAACTCATTTTGAGCACAAACCGAACAGCCATCGTAACTTACTAAAAATAGCAAGTTCAAAAAAGTCCACTGTTCCTGATGAATGTCACATCACCATGAAGCACTATGAAAACCCAAAAGGAATCTAGAATCCAAACTGAAAAACTCCAACATGCAAGCCTCCAAAAGCAACCGAGAATGCCCCAAAAGCCAGCTAATGCAAGTCAATATCTTGTCATGCATGCTACCTCATCACGAAGCTCTCCAAAAACCCAGAAAGCTCCACCAGACATGCATTAGAAACTCTCGCATGCAAGACCTCAAAACCTCCTCAAAGTGGAAACCCTAATTTCAGCTTCTGACCAGCCGGGCTTCCGAAATAGGCTATCAGACACAGAATATATGGCTAAAATGGGGACATTACAATGCCCTTCAAGTCCTTGTACATCTATGCGAAGGCGTCTTTGTATTCCATAAAGATTTTGAATGCCATCGCATTTAATACTGGATTCTAGTTGTCACCTACTAGGATCATACGGGGATTGTCCTCTTCTCCGAGATTGACCTTTATGTTTAGTTCCTCGTACTTGATCCCTTCTTCCCCTTCGAAGTTATGTGTTGGGGCGTCATCCACTCTGGCCGTTCTTTCTCTGTACTCTCCATACTCTGGAGGAAATGTCCGGCTGCTCGACGCTTCTTCTTCAATTTCTTTGATTTGCAGCATGTTACAATCCCTTTGGAATACTTCGTAGTCATCCATTTGCCATTGGAATAGTCCATTTAGTGAGCTTGTCTCCTCCTCTGAGCATTCTTGAAGGTCCAGGATGCCCTCATTGTTCAATTCTATGGTTTCTCTGTCCATTTTGAACCATCCTTCCGACTCAGAGTCCGACAATGCCAACTTCTCACTTACTACTTGGTTTCTTAAAACAATCACATATTTTCTTCCATTGCATTCTATAGACAAGGTATTCCTCTTCCAATTATGATCTGCTTCGGCTGCCACCAGCCATCCCCTACCAAGCAGTGCATTGTACCCCTTTTTCTCCAATGATATGACTACAAAGTTTAATAGAAATGGTTGTGTCCCAATCATCACTTTTTGTGCCATCAACTTTCCTAATGGCTTGATACCATGCTAATCAGCGACAACTAGTTGGAACGTTGGCAGCTAGAGCGTAGGTTTCCCGAGACTCTTCCATGTGTCTTCGATTACATTGACTCGATCTATCATGTCCCTAGTTAAATTCAAACCGACTTGGATGGAATAAAAGTGTTTTCAAACACTATTAAATAATAATATAATATTAAATAATTAATAAATAATAAATAATAAATTTAAATTATTATTAAATAACATTTAATTTACTTCTAATTTCTAATCGATGCCAATATAAGAATATTTGAAATTGTTTTCCTAATGGCTGACCTCTTGTGTCATGTCCCTTCTCGATGACATCTCTGAGACAGATTGGCGACCCTCGTGAGGGTCGATGGATAGAGGTCACTTCAAGCTTGGCCAGATAGCGTAGTTGATCTCTTTCGTTTGGGCTCTGGAGGAGACTTTTGCAAGTTGCTATTTTAGCGGCAGGACCCCTGCTATTTTTAGCAGTATGGCTTTGGCGTATTCGGAATCACTTCAGAGTTCGTCGCTTCAGACGGATCAGTCATCGGATGAGTAACGAGGAAGATATTAATATTTAATTATATTAATTAAATATTAATTATTGATGATTATAATATAAAGTTATAATATTAAATTATAACTTAAGTGATTTCATTAAGGGGTCGCCCATCATCAGGAAAGGGGCCAATTTGGCATTTAAAATTATATTAAAATATTTGACTGAAGACTATGGAGAATTAAAAGAATTAAAAAGTCAAATATTAATTGAAACCCTATTCTTAAGGAAATCGCACTTTTCAGCCATATAGTGCATTTGCCTTGGGAATTGTGCCATTATGAGATTATTGATATTGAAACTGGTCAAGTTTTGTCTGAGCACAGAACCTTAGGGTTTGAAACTCGAATTCCTTGGAGAACGAGCCATCTCCACTGGAAGCAGTTCAGAGGGTGTGAAATAACACCTGATTTATTGCAGCTGAGAGGTTTCTTCAGTCAGAGGAAATCATTGGACTTCATTTAGCATTCTTATTTCAGAGGATTTTGCTGAGGGTTACAGTCAGAAGATATCAAAACATCAAAGCGCCTATTTAACTGAGATCTGGAGATTGGTAAAGGAGCCGTACTATCATTTAATGCTGTTGCTGATCAGGCCGTACCTGTACCAGGCCGTACCATTCTGTTTTCAGGCCGTACCATCTTGGAAGGAGCCGTCCTTGGGTTCTGGAGAAAACGCCTTGCCTTGAGATCATCTTTCATCATTTCTGGAGGCGCCTATCATTGGAGATCTATTCTGAAGCACCAGACGGGAGGAGAAATCAATTTATCATTCAGCCGTACCAGTTACAGCAGTGCATTTATTGCAAATCAGATTTGCCAGGTTCTTAATAAATTCCATCATTTCTTGCTTGCATGCATCTGGGTATTTTGTAATCATTTCAAAAGATCAGAATAAATATACTGGCACTCTATTTCCATCAATATCAGAGTTATTTAATTTTTATTGAATTTATTTCAATTATTTGCAAAAGTCGTACCATTTCATTTATTGCTCAAAAACCCAAAAATTGCAAAAAAAACCAAAAACGTCAGAAAAACCTAAAAACTCAGTCAGAATCAGTATCAGGGGAAACTAGGGTTTCTACATCTTGGAAGGCACTACTATAAATAAGTGATCATTTCGTGGATCATCATCAAGGAATAAAGACAAAGAGTTTGACAAGGATTGAGTTCATATACAGTGTACTATCTTAATATATCATTTTTATTTACTTTTGGACGAGGTATACATATGCTCTCCTTGTGGTACTTAAGGTGCATGAATTCACCTCCTATTATTCAGTTTATGTGACTTAAATAATTTATGTATGATTAGATGACTAGATTTTCTTACATACTTTGAATTTATAATTTTATGCAGTTGGGCTTCTTTCAAAAGAATTGAAGGGTTTGAATTGTATCGCAACTGTAATTATCCATGTTTATGAGTTCACTGATTCCTGTAATATGCCTCAGCTGGATTTATGATCTTGCAACAAAAAATGCTAGAAAAATAACATTCACAAGGAATATGAGAAATGCTCAAATGTACAAGATTAAACATATTTAGCTCTTTTTAGAATGCAACCATCTTGAGAGGCAGTATGTCAGAATGCTACATCTATGCAAAGTCAATTAAGAACTGGGACAAAAGAAATGGCAATAAAAACTTTCCATATATACAGAAGTGCACAACAGAAATCAATTTGCACCATGATCCATGCAGAGTTGTTTATAGAAAAAAGAAAAAGAAAAAGAAAATCAAGATTGAGCCGCCTGAGACAAAGACAGCAAACTGAGGATATCCAGACTCCAGAAAATCAGACATGCATATATAATGTAAATGAACTATAATTATTCTCCTTGTGTTCTACAATAGAGATGTACATGTAAGCTACATTAAAAAAGATCAAATAACAACAGGGCTGACCAAATAAGTTGAATGAGGGATAACCAAACTTGTACATAAAGTAAAGCATTAGATATAGCATAAGAGTATGAGCTCCACTTGCATGTCTATGGATGCCTGAGAAAAGGCATATTAGGGTTAACATATAAAGATAGACTCCTCCATGGATGTAACCTATTCAGTGATTAGAATGGCAAGAATGATCACAGGAAGAAACAAACAAACAAAAAAACACCACAGTGATGTGTATGATGCAAATATTATCTAAACGGAAGATGATTTCACCAAGGGCATTAAAGGACAAATACTAACCAACATAAAATGCTATGTTGGCAGAAGCGTATAGGATGAGGATAAATATTGCGAAACCAGTATATTTAAATGTTCCAGAATTAGTTTAAAGTTGATATGGTTTAGCACTAATTAAATTTTGCAAAAGGAAAAATATTCTTAACTAATCCACAATAATTATTATGTCATTGACAGTGAAGCTTCCATAGACAAAGCTCTTAATTGGCCCATTTCAGTGTTATATACAAAGTGAAATGCAAATATAAAAAGAGTATTGAATAACATGGAACTTACCCTTGCCATAAATGGTTCCAACTGGTATGTCTTTGTCAGTTTAATCACATTCTGAGGTAGGTCCTTTTCTAGGTCACCAAAATGATCTCCGGCAACACAAAGAATAATGGATAGTTCAAACTTACCTAAAAGAGTTCAATAGTTCTACATATCAGAACCAAGTGTCATTATTGATCAAAGTACAACAAAAAATAAACAAATGAAATACCAACACAAAACATCACTAAATATATCCAGAAAGAAGATTATACTAATCTAAAACCTAATAACTAAATAAAGTTACTGACAAGAAACCCAAACTCTTAGCTGTTAATTTGCACATGTTTTATAAAACCTACTCCTATATAATATCTATTGTTACACATTATTATCCAACCTTCAATGTAATCCCTTATATACTGTGTTCCCTAGGGTCATGTCCCCTACACTTTTGGATGTGTAGTTGTAGCAGGGATGCTCCAAGGATTTGGGGATGTCTTGAAACCATCCCCACATTATCTCCCATCAAGAAATTTTCAACAGAAATGTCCAAGAAACAATCGCACTATACAACGATGGGTGCAATAAAGGTCAAAAAAAAAAATTAAGCCCAGATTTAATTGTATTCTTTTGTGGGTCCCCACACCACACTCAGCCCTCAACAACTAAGAAAAGCCTCCCTCTTCCATTCCAAACCATTTTTATATGCCAAAAAAAAATTGCAGCAGAATTGGAGGTAAGAAAAAGCATTTTGAGCAAGGTTGAAGGTGCGGCTTGAGATAACAAAACTAAGGCACCAGAAGTGAGTAGTTAGGAGGAGATAAAAAATCTCATAGCAGAGGTAATTGTATCTCTCCCTTCTTTTTCTATCTTTTTCAAAGTTTAAAGGAAGAAAAAGAAAAATCCTTTTTTTAATATATTTTCAATTTGCATTTGCATTATTTTCTCATAAAACATGATGGGCAACAGCAATGACAGCAGTAAAAATAAAATGGAAGAAAGAAATGTAAGGTTTTCTGCCTTAACTAGGGGTTCATCAGGGTGTGGGAGTGTTGTGGGTGAATGAGAACAGCCACATGACCCATTTGAAACGTTATGCAAGGGCTATTTCAAACCCAATAAACTTCTTCTCCAATTTGTGACAGCACTAGACAAAGTCAAAAGGAAAAATTTAGGGGGGAGTAGAGTGTGGTTGTGTCATATTTGCAACAAAAAAATTAGAGGGATGTCATGTCCCCAATTTGATTTGAAATTCAATTTTTGCAAAGGCGGAAAAAAGTGTTTTTGAAAACTAGTTTTAATATTTTAATTAAATATAATAATAATATTTTAAATAAATAAAGAATAAAATATAATAAGAATACTTCATTGCGGTTGGCCAAGATTGGAGGAGAAAAAAAGGAAATAAATAAATAAATAAAGGAGGTCGGCTTTGTTAAGGATTTCTTTTTGGAGGGATATAAAAGTAAGTAAAGCGCAAGTCATTTGGGGTATCCATTCATATCATATTTTCATTTGGAGATTCTTCTCTTCGGCTGCAACTTTGGTTGGGCTTAATTCCAAGGAAGAAAACCCTTGTGAACATGATGAGTTGGACGAAAACCTAGCTCATCTCATGGAGGACTCATAATGGAGTTCTATTTGCACTTCATTGGAGACATTTGGAGCTTGGAGCATCATTGCATAATCAGATTTGCAGATCAGATTTGGAGCAAAATTATTGTATCATTTTGTGAGCAGATTGCATTAGGGTTTTGCCCTAATTTGGAGCACCACCTGGAGCAGACCTGAGTGCCCACCTTTGGAGGGCGATTTAGCAATATTTGGAGCATATTTGGAACAGCAAACCCTAAGCACTTACCAAGGAGGAATCTCACCCATCTAGGGTTTGATATTTGAAGACTATTTTGCATATATTTCATATGTATAATCATTGTTTCAGATCTGATTTGTAGAGCAGAAATTTGGGCATATGCTTGACATGTTTGAGCCCTTGAGCTCTTTGTAAAATTAGTCCAGAATATTCAGTTTTGTAATAGCAGAATTTATCTACAGAAAATCATATTTGTATGTTGCATTTGGATGCCCTATCTTGTGTTTTTCATAGTGGATTTCATGTTTGATATTATTAATATCAATTGGTAGCATCAGTTGGCATGTTTATTTGTCATGTCTAGGCAATTGTATGCTTGTGATATTTTGTTTGGAATCACAAAATAAAAATCAGAAATCAGAATTAGGGCTTGAGCAAAAATAAAAATCAGAATTTTGGGGCAGATCCCATTGGGGATACTACAGGGTATCA
Source organism: Sequoia sempervirens (assembly GCA_007258455.2). Lineage (NCBI taxonomy): Eukaryota > Viridiplantae > Streptophyta > Pinopsida > Cupressales > Cupressaceae > Sequoia > Sequoia sempervirens. The sequence continues at coordinate 12,848 of VDFB02004951.1, forward strand.
AAGCAGCAATCCTGCAAGCCTCTGGATCTGATTTTGTGAATGCAAATCTACAACGAACACATGAATGAAAGGGAACCTTGGAGAAAGAAAATAGATTGGCAACCTAAATTTTTACCCAAGGAAGAAGACATAGATCCTATTCAAGATTTATTGCTAAAAATATGAAAGGAACAAGAAAGGTACCCTTATGAAGCTTCCAAAATTTTGGACCAATACCAAAGTTTGTCAGATCATGCAAAGGCTTGTGTTACCTTTGATGTGTACTTGAAGGCACTCAAGTACCAATACCCCCATAAAATATGCCTATGAATAGATAAGGAAAACGGCTAAGGAGAAGCTCAAAGAACAAGACCCAAAGAAATTAAATTTGTTGGAGGAAACGAAGTCTGAATCAGAATTAGAATCACCAAAAGTTACCATTGAGGAAAGGATAGAAAAGAAAGAGGAATCACTTGCTTGTGATTTGAAGCCTAGAAGTGATCATGAGAAAGACAAAGATCAACATGTCTAGAAGTTTGGACTCTTAGTCGTACATGTGGAAGCCCTAAAGAGGATGAAGCCATGTTCACAAGTTTACTTCAGCCATATGAGGATATGAACAAGCAAGAATCAACTATTGCCTCTACAAGTGGAGAACACATAAGTCTTCATGGCAACCACAAGATTGAAGGTAATGTTGTCCCGAAGTTTGCCAAACCAGCACTGATTGATCAGCTATGTGGAGGTATGAATTCTACTAATGTTCCATTGCGTGAGCCTAGCATTGCTTCACCAACTCTACATCTTATTGGTAAGGAATCAATTTGTGATTTAGATAACTTGGATAGTGATGATGTTCACACATAAGAAAGCAATTCAGAAATTTTGTCATGTAGTGAGCAAAGTGACTTTGATAAAGTTGCTTTAGCATTGCAAGAATTGAGGAATCACTTTATCATTGTGCATACACCCTCTACACCAGCAATTGAAGAGAAGCATGAATCTACTTATGTTTTGAAACCCTACTCTTATAATGATGATTCCTCTATTGTGCAGCATGATGATGATGATGATGTCCTATGGGAAGAAGATGATTCTACTCACTACTATGATAATGATGCCTTGATTCAATTTGATGTTGACCTAGCCTCAAAACATGAGTTGTGTGAGAAAGATGTCATAGAGGTAGCTGTTTTTGTGAAGCACAGTTGTGAATATAAATCAGAAAAATTGTATGAAGATGATATGTGTAATGTCCCCTTCTAGCTAGACATTATCAGTAGGATTAGCCTATCACTTGGACCCTCGTAGGCTAATGGGTTTGGATAGAGGGTCTTTTGAGGAAGAAACTTGGTCAGTTGATGGTTTTATTCTTCTCCAGTGTTAAGGGGTTCAAGATTGGCCTTCGTTTAGTGTTTCAGGACTCAATTTCACACACTTACTATTTATAGTAAGTCATCAGGTCATGAGAGTCTAGGGTTACTATATATAGCAAGGCACTTGAAGATGATATGTTGGAAGTGTCAATTCCAGAATTCAGGTGGTTTGATGAAATAAGGAGTATTGCCTAAGTTATAACGTTTAATAATATTTTAAAAGTTATATTATAACATTATATTTGCACTTTATGACTTAAGAGGCCATTATACATTAAAAAGGGGTCCATTTTAATTAATTACTTGGGCGCCAATTTCAAGGTTATATTTTAATATTGTCAAAGTGCAAACTTTATATTATTTAAATGATCAAAAAGGCAAATTAGGGATCAACCTTTTGAAGGAAGTATATAAGGAGCCACAGTGAAAATTGATTCATTCTATTTGTAATGAGCCTTACTAATTCTGACTCAAAACCCTTCAATTTCTGCCTTAGGAATTTTGTCAAACAATTGGCATGTAAAGTCTGAACTCGCTGATTTTTGTTTCCAATTTGCTGTGGTTTTGTTCTTGATGATTCTCAATGATGTTAAAATGCTTAAAAATGAATGCTAAACAACTAATAACTAAACTAGCATGAAATGCAAGATGTTTTTGTATTTTTCTCATGCATATAAATGACAACTACTCAAGGAAATAAGTACCTACAGCCATAAAACATTTTGACCAATTTGCATTCAAACTCCCAACTTCATTGAGATAATTCAGATATGTACTTCAACTGATTACAATGCCAGAATGAGTGAATGCTACACTAAAGCAGATGACTGAATCTTTATTACAGAATTTACTATGCAAGCTTATATGTTGCGACTATCTTTAGACCTATTACAATGCATTTAGTAAACAATTACAATGCAAGGAACCTAGTAGAGTAAGCTGCCAATAGATGTAAATGCAACTGCAGACTGTGGACGTCCTAAACAGCAAAGGCTGCTGAATTCTTTAATGACTGAAATGTAGTCTTCAAAATGCGGCCCCTGGATAGTGATTGCAGCAACAGCAAAATAGCTCGAACCTCTTGAAAGAAGATGAATTTACATTTCCAAAATATGCGCCTAGACTCCTTGATATTAATCGATGCCTTCAGATTTTTATTGGAATTTATATCAGCCTCTTTTCCAAAATTGCATAGGGATTGGATGCGCCCAGCTAGAGACAAAATGATGATTTTTTACCAGCATCATTAATGGATTGATTCCTTCCCAAATCGTCCCTCTTGCTGCATAATTCTTCCTTTCTTAATTTGAAATTCTTCAACAAAATTTGTAAATTTCCTCTTGAATCAATTTTCTCCACAACCAACAAAATTTGGCCAATGGCCACTAAATTTTGGGCACAATGTGAAAGACTGAAATTATCTTCCACTCCTTCTAGCTAGGGTTGATGTTGTACAACCAAAACCAAAACCTTAGAGTCTTCAAACCCTCAGGAAGATTGCTAAGCATTCAATCTCACCAATGTAGTAGAAAAGATGTCAACAACCAAGATGCCCAAATGCAAAGACAAAATCTCCTTATATAGAATTTTCATCAAGTCTCCAAGAAGCTTCTAAAATAAAGTATTATTTAATTCACTTAACTGACTTTATGATTTATTATTTTGTTTAGTCACTTAACATTAAATTAATTAACTATAAAATCACCTTTTGATATTATAATTTTGAGATGACTTTATAAATAATTAATTTAATATTTTATTCCCTTATTTCTCCAATTTTAGCCTCGGGAATAAATAAAGGTTAAAATAATCAATCTCCTAGTGATGACTACAAAAGGGACATTACAGTCCTCCCTTCTCGGAATTGCTTGCCCTCAAGCAATTGCAAGCTAGGATGCTCCAAAATCTATTCACCTTCCCATGGAGCATCTTCTACTAGCAAATCTTTCCATTTTACCAAGAACTCCTTCACCACCCTACTTCTCAAGTTCTTCTCACGTGTATCAATGATCTCCTCAGGAATGAGGACCAAATGACCCTCCTCATCGAAAGGTGGAAGCTCTACTAAAGAAGTGACCCGCTGACCAAGTGCCTTCTTGAGGCACGAAACATGGAACACATTATGGATCTTGCTGCTCTCAGGCAACTCCAACTCATAGGCAACCTCTCCAACACGCCTGATAATCCTGTATGGCCCGTAGAATCGAGGCTGAAAATTTTGTACACCACTCTTCTTCAGTGAAGACTATCTATATGGCTACAATCGAAGGTAGACCAAGTCCCCCACCTCAAAGCTATGCTCAACCCTGTGTCAATCAGCATAGGTTTTCTGCTGATTTTGTGTTGTCTGCAAGTTGTCCTTAAGTGCCCTCAAGATGTCCTGGCTCTCCTAAATCCAATCCTTGGCCTTAGGAGCTCTACTCTCTCCAAAAGCCAAATCCATAAATGATGGTGCATCATAACCATATAAAGCCCGAAATGGTGACATCCCAATGGACATGTGTTAAGTGGTGTTGTAACAGTATTCCCCCAAGTGCAACCACTTAACCCACACTCTCTACTGCCCCGAGATGTAGTTGCGCAAGTAACCCTCCAACCATTTATTCACAATCTCGGTCTAGCCATTGAGATGGTAACTTGTGCTAGGTGTCAATTTTGTGCCTACCAACCTAAATAGCTCCTACCAAAATGCACTCAAAAATATGCTATCTCAATCACTGACAATGAATCTCGGCCATGCAGCCTAAATATCTCTCTAAAGAATAACTCAACAACCTGCAGAGTCATGTACTTTGTCGGTATAGCAAAGAAGTGAGCATACTTCGTCAACCGATCCACCACCACATAGATGCAGTCTCTCCCATGCACCTTAGGTAGACCCGTGATGAAGTCCATGGATATACTCTCCCACTTACCCTCAGGAATGGGCAAGGGCTGCAATAATCCTACTGGCTATGAAAGCTCAGACTTTTTCTGCTGACAAGTCCCACACTCCTTGACATGTCTCAAGACATCCTCCTTGAGGCCCTTCCATGAGAACCTCTCTCTCACCTCCCTGTATGTCTTGAAGTAACCCTGATGGCCTGCTAACGGAGTGTCATGTGAGGCCTAAAGTATTTTCTCCTTTAATTTGGATTCCGACACCAAGTATATCCTACGCTTATAGAAAATCACTTCATCAACTACTCTATACTTGCCATCCTAAACCAATCCATCCATCACCTCACAAGGAAACTTATTCTTGGAATACTCTACCAACAAGAGGGATTTCCAATCTGCTGAAATCTCAAAGAGTGAGCAAGTTGAAGGCCTCCTAGAAAGGGCATCTGCAACAATGTTCTTCCCTTTCACATATTCTATATCAAAGTCGTATGCCTATATCCTACTAACCCACTTCTGTTGCCTCTCATTTAAATCCCTTTGCTCCAAGAAGTAGCTAAGACTATTGTGGTTGGACCTCACCACAAATTTTGCTCCAGCTAGATACTGCATAAATTTCGCCAAGGCATGCATGATGGCGAGCATCTCCTTACCATAGATGGAGTATAATCTCTCTGGACTCCTCAACTTACGCCTCTCGAAAGCTATAGGATGTTGATTCTACATCAAAATTGCTCCTATGCCCTCGACCAAGGCATCACACTCCAAAACAAACGGCTATGTGAAATCTGGAAGCGCCAAAACTAGGCAACTACTCATCACCTCCTTGAGCTTATCAAAAGCTCGCTACACCTCCTCAGATCAACAAAATGCACCTTTCTTGGTCAAATCTATCAAAGGTGCTCCCAGCTGAGAAAATCCTCTCACAAACTGCCTGTAGTAACTGCACAGTCCAAAGAATCCCCTCAACTCTGTGAGTGTCCAGGGTGGTGGCCAATCAAGTATCGCTTGTATCCTCTCCTGATGAACTTGCACCCCATCTACACTGATCGCATGCCCCAAGTAGAGTATCTCTCTAAGGCCGAATTCACATTTTGAGGCCTTAGCATATAATAGCTGCTCTCCCATAGTAGTCAAAATCTCATCCAACCAACTCAAGTGCTCCTCCCAAGTTTTACTGTAAATGACCAAGTCATCAAAGAATACTAGGAGGAACTTACGCAATTGCTTATTGAAAATATGATTCATACATGACTGGAATGTGACAGGTGTGTTAGTTAATCCAAATGGCATCACCAAAAAATCATAGTGCCATTAGTGATGCCTGAATGTGGTCTTATGGATATCCTACTCTCGAACCCTGATCTGGTGGTACCCTGAACGAAGATCTATCTTGGAGAAATAGACTGCACTATGTAACTCATCCAAGAGCTCATCATTCCTGGGTATAGGGTATCTGTTTTTGATGGTTTTCTTGTTGAGAGCTCTATAATCAATACACATCCGCATTGTCCCATCCTTATTTTTTACTAACAACACTGAAGACGCAAAGGGGCTAGAACTCGGTCTAATATGTCCCATCTGCAGCAATTCCTTGATTGCCTTTTCAATCTCATACTTAAACTTCTTAGGATGACGATAGGGGGTAGTAATGACTGGATTTTCCCCCTCTTCCAACTCAATAGTGTGCTCAAAACCTCTATCTGGTGGCCTCCCTGGTGGTATCTCTCCAAAAACCTTAACATGCTTCGCCAACAATTCCTGCATATCCACGTGATATGGTTGTTTTGTATCTGAAGTCTCCTTGCTTGTAATCAAGCACTCCATTGGCCAGGCTATGTCACCATGCCTGAAAATTCTCTCCATGCGCTTTGCTGACACCATCTTGGGTGCTCCAGTTGTCATACCTCTGAGCATCACTCTCCTACCATCTGTAGTGTTGTTCCACAAAATTAAAATTTTTGCTACACTTAGACATTTTGAAAAAATGAGTAAAAGTCATGTTAAATTTGTCAAAAAGGTCAAAATTTGGGTGTGCATGTCTTGCATGAGGGGTAAGAATGAAAAATTTCCAAAATCTGACAATCTGGGTCTGCTCAGAGCGACCTAATCTATAAAACCTAGATCTCAGTTTTTCATCCCTACTTTTTAGGAAAACTGCTATTTTTAGAAATTAACTTTTTCTGGGTTTTTCTGGGTTTCTTTCAAAACAGATATTGACAAAACTTTCTAAAAATAGAAAGTTTGTCTGCCAGGGTCCAAACTGATTTTGATTGGTTCAAAATACGTCCATATCAGGCTGGTGCAGTCAGAATCTCAAAAAGATCAATTTTGCCCTAGTGGGTGTATTCTACTTTTTCAGAAACATATTAGAAGCTCCGAAGTAATCAATGGAGATCAGTCAGCTACCAAGCGTCAAATTCAACACTCAAGCACTGGGCAGAAGGTGAGTTGATGAACAAGCACGATGGACGAGGAAGGAAGGTTAAAACTGTGGAAAATATTCTAAGTCTGCTTGCCATGGGCACCCCAGAAGAGAATAGGCGCCCATTTTTTAGGGCATCAAATGATAAAATTAGGGTTTGAGCTCCCAGTCAAAGTTATTCAGAATCTTCCCAGCTCCGCAGTGAATCCGGTAGTGCAGTCATCAGATCATTCAGTCACTCAGAATTCGAGATCAAATGGACAAGCTTCAACCAGAAGGTGAAGCGAAAATCATGAGAATATCAAAGAATTTTTCTAACTCTGGGAACTTTCAGTACCGCTGGTGCCCAAGGGCGCCCAACTTTTTGAGGGGGCTAACTCAAAAATAAGGGTTTGCAAATGTACTCAATCTCTCCAGAATTCAGACAACTTCGCAACGGGTGTCCTCATCAGAGCATCCGACTTGTCATTCTCTGGCAAATCCAGATCAAGGTGAAGGTATAGGATGAAGGTTTGAATTTGAAGATGAAATCTAATGAAAAATATTCGAAGTCTGGAGCAAATGGGCGCCCCTAGAAGAGAAAGGCACTGATGATTTCAAAGGCCCAAATGGATGATTTTTCCAGTACATCCCCCAAGGTGACTTCCTCATAACTGATCAGGCTTTCCAACGAGATTTCCAACACGTCAAACGGAATTGGCAGACGCCAGATGTAGCAAGCAGAACAGAGGGTCTGATAAGAGCCAAAATTGAAAGCAAAGAAAAAAACCCCAAAAATGGCCAACTCTGGTGAAGTTGGGCGCCCCAGCTTGCCAGGGGCGCCCAAGCTTTTGACGCCTCAAATTCAACTTTTTGACCAAGTGACCTCCAGGAGACCCATCTCAGAATCTCCTCAGCTCCATAACGAGTTCAATCATCAACCAATCTGAGCCCCGGATCATCAAATTTGATAAGCCCGTCTAGAGAAGAGTTGATGAAATAACATAAAAATTTCTAAGTCTGGTCCAGGTGGGCGCCCCTGGAGAGAAAGGGCGCCCATGGTTTTGAGGTCTGCGATGATAGAATATGTCAATGAAGCATCTAAGATCACCTTGTGAGTTTCAGTCAAGCTATCCAGCAAAGCAGACGGTTAGTCAATCGGATCAGCATAGCTCTCGGAATCAAGATTTCATCAGAAGATCAAAGGGAAATGAAGAACTTGAAAATCATGCAAAAATGGCTAACACTGTGAGAGTTCAGAGCCCCTGGAGGAAATAGGCTCCCATGAATTTGCAGGTCAAAACGAAGTTTTTAGCCAGAAGTGCCTCCAGGGCAATCTTCTCAGAATCAGTCAAGCTTCGCGATGAATCATCCAGCTCGTCCATCCGATCAACCTGGAAACCAGAGATCAAAGGCCAAACAGGGGTTCAAAATTGAGAAAAGTTAAAAAACTCCAAAAAATGGTCTGGAAGAAGTTGGCGCCCCTAGCCAAGAAGGGCGCCCACCTTGCCAGGCTTTAGTCAAAATTTTCACATTTTAAAAATTGTAAGTTGAAAGATGAATGTCTAAATTCATTGAACAAGCTGAGTTTAGGGTTTGAAGATTGAAGCAAAAGAAAGCAAAGCTATTTCAAGCCCTAAATCTATTTAAGACATTTCTCCCCTTCAATCCTCACCATTATTGCAGGTGGCGTCCAAAGGAGAAAAGTGGAGCAGCAACTTTGAGGTTTTATTTCAAGATTCAAGAGCTCAAAGTTGCTTATTTTCAAGAATAATTTGCAAACCAGCAATATAAAACCTTGCTTTTTCATGATTTTTTCATCCAGAACATCGAATTTTTGAAGAAGGTCAAGGGTTTCAATTTTCAGCCATCTAGGTTTTTTCATCTCACTCTTTTGAAGAATTTTTGAGGAAATTTATCAACTTGCAGCAGCTGCTTTTTCCTTGCATGTCAATGAAATCTTCAAAGTTTGCAAATTTTGATCATCCGGGTCCTCTTGAAACAACCCAGATCTCAGCTTTTTTCAAAAAAAAATTCAGATTCTAGGGTTTGCTGCTTTTTCGATCAGCCTTCAATATTTTTCACATCTGATCAGCTGGGTTCATTCCAAATGTGCTTCTGAACAAAACCCAGGTGCCAGCTTTTTCCGAGAAAAATTGAAGAAATTAGGGTTTGCTACTTTTTCAATCTACACTCAAAATTTTCAAAAACGGACGATCTGGGTTGTCTTGTAACGAAATTCTGAACAAAACCCATGTCTCAGAAAAAATCTTGAAAAATTCGTCCGTTTGAACCATAGTTACGAAACTCGCCAAGACTCCGTGAGTCCCGAGTCGAGTCACCCTGGCCGAGTCCTGGGGGCTTGGACTCGAACTCGGCCGAGTCCTGCCGAGTCCTGGCTGGACTCGCAGAGTTTGGTGGACTCGCCAAACTCGCCGAGTCCAGGAGAGTCTTGTCAGCAGGACTCGGCAACAAGCAGGTTTTGAAAAGTACAAAAAATTACTTGAAATTTAAAGTTAAAACTTGTTTTTTTCTTACTTATTGTGAATGCAAAATGATGTACGCCATGAAGGTTTGTATGGTTTTGGAGGTCCTAATTTGGGCTTGGTGGCAGGGGCTCCGCCCCTCGACCTTGTGGAGCACGCCCCTGCCCCCTAAGAAACCCCAGGAAGGCTCAGCCTTTTGTAATTGAAGAGCCTTTGCAACCTCCTTGAAGCCACCCTGACCCCCAGATCCCCACAAGGGCGTTGCCCCTTGACCCCGTTAGGCTACCCCCAGACCCCCGCTAGGGGTGCTGCCCAAAAACCCCCGCAATGGGCATTGCCCTTGGCCCCGCTAGGGGTGCTGCCCTCAGACCCCTGCAAGGGGCGCTGCCTCTCGAACCCACTAGAGGTACTACGCCTACAACCCCACCAAAGGCATTGCCCCTCAACCCCCATTAGGGCAATTTCCCTAATACTTGATATTATGGCTACTGCATCATCCATGACCTATCTTAGACACATTCGTAGGAAGGATGCAGGTTCCTTTGAGCCATAGACTTCTAGTTATTGTTTTGAATCTTTTGATATTTCATATTTGTTTGGAACATTTGATGTCATGGATTTCATATTTGATGATTTTTGTATACATTTGAGTCTTTGACTATATATCTAAGTGTGTTATTTCCTTGGGCAACTCAACTACAATTTGTGTTTATACTTATATGATCGATGTATAATTGTGTTAGTGACGAGACCTTGATTGGGTTGATCGGGCAAATAGAGAGGTTGAGGCTATAGCCATGGCAGAGGAGGAGGCTAAAGCATGAGCAAACACATCCACAACTAATGTTGGTAAGGGTGGCATGGAGTCACAAGCAGAGACTATGGTTGTAGTTGCTACATCATCTATGACCCACCTTAGATGCCTTCGTAGGAAGGATGCAAACTCCTTTGAGCCATAGACTTGTAGTTATTGTTTTGATATTTCGTATTTGTTTGGAACATTTAATGTCATGGATTTCATATTCCATGAGTTTTGTATACATTTGACTAATTTTATATATCTAAGTATGCTATTTCCTTCAGTAGCACAACTACAATTTGTGTACTTTATACTTATGTGATCGTTGTATACTTGTGCATATGATCAAATTTGCTTTTATTTGTGTTGTATTCAATAAAGGGTGCTTCAAACAAGTTTTAAGTCCTTAAAAATCTCTACATTTATAGGGTTTTTTCAACTTTTTTTCATTTTGCCGAGTCTGCACCGAGTCCAAGTCGCCAAGTCGAGTCACCTTCGCCGAGTCCGAGTCTCGTAACTATGGTTTGAAGAAGAAAACCAGCAAGCTAAAATTAAAAAGTTGTGCAAAGCTTGTCTGAATATAGTCGAGTTTACTGTCAAAATTCAAGTTTCTCAACATGCAGTACTCTCCCATAGGATTCAGAACCAAGTCAGTATTGTATCTCGCAGCCGTAGGCCCGACGATGTTGAGAAGTGCTTTTCAAACGACACCACAGACAGAAAACTTCATCATCTCAGCTGAAGAGCGTGAAAAGGTGTGATATGAGCAAAAAGGGAAGGTATCGGAAAAGGGTTGTGCAATACTCTTCCGTTGGAAATCAAAAGTGTCAGAAGCATAAAGTTGCAGAGCCACCGAGTTATCAATTAGTGAGTCATCTTTTGGGGCAGCGATGTTTTTCAAGAATAGAACTCATAAAGCAGCCAAAGAAGTGAAAGATTCTCTAAGTTTGATCACACAAGGCGAAGAGATCTTGGAGAATCAGAATATTGCCTTAGATAGTATCAATGCACCTGACCAAGACACACTTTCCTGCTTTTTAGCAGATGCGATTGAGATTCAAAGCAGCTTTCATCTAGAAGCTTTCTTTCCACTTTCTTTCTATTCTTGGAACGATTCTTATCCATTCTTTGAAGAAGAGAAAGAAGATAAATTGTAATAGTTGGCATTTCCTGCTTTTCCTGCTTTCTTAGGTGTTAGATGTTATCTTCTTTCTAGATTTAGAAATAAAGTTTGCTTGCTAAGCAAGCCCTATTTGTAAAAGCAAGGAGATTTTAGAGTTCCCTACTCCTCTGCTTGCCTATAAATAAGAGCCTTTGCTCATTATTTTCTTTAACAATTATTGTGATAGCAAATTGCGAGCCTGTAATGCAGCAAGTTGTTATTCAGTGTCAATTCAATTGTGTTTATGATAGAAAATTGCTGAGTCTCTTTTAACCAGCAAGTAGTTGTTGTAATTGTTGTTCCCTTTGTGTAAGAACAAGATTGCAAGCCTCTTTAGCTGCAAGTTCTTGTTCTGTGCATGTGTTTAGTGTAATCTTTGTTCCAGAAGTTTGAGAAATAAAGTCTTGAGCCTCTTTTGCCTTGATATAATGTCTTAGATTTCCGTTTATTGTGTTATGCTTATATGAGCTTTAATTTCAGCTTGCATTGAAAGTAAGTAGATGTATGTTGGAAGGAGAGTTTATCTAAGTATTGTTTGAGAAAATCAATCCTTGTCCATTTCTAATTTCTCTTGCTCTGCGTTTACTCGATAAATTTGAAATGTCTTTAGCGTAGGCTAGTTGTAGTTGAAACTCTTAATCAAAAAATCTCAACTACAACGCTTGAGTTTTATAAACCTTGTTCTCTTAGCTGATCAAAAAGATAGGCAACTTAGTTTTAGTTTACTTTCTTAAACACATCAGCAAGAGGGAGCTTCCCCTCCTAATTTGAAGAGCAATTTATCTATGCATTGTTGTCCGTTTCAAATTCACATTCCAGAGGTGCGAATTTAAACGCCAACATGCAGTTTGAAACTTAAGTTCCACAGTCTGAAAGTTTTGAGTGTATTTCCCAAGTGAGTGTAGCCACTGAATACCAAGAATAGTGTTGGTGTCACCTAAGTCCACATAGAAATCATTTGTAACTATATAATTGTCCAAAGTGACAAGCAACTGCGGAACTTTATGTGTACAAGCCATGTTATAACCATTAACCACCATCGCATTAAAACCCTCAAACTCCTCAATCGGCAACCATCTGTAGTTCGAAACTTAAGTTCCATGGTCTGAAAGTTTTGAGTGTATTTCCCGAGTGTAGCCACTAAATACCAAGAATAGCGTTGGTGTCACCTAAGTCCACCACATAGAAATCATCTATAACTGTATAATTGTCAAAAGTGACAGGCAACTGCAGAACTTTCCATGTACAAGCCATGTTATAACCATCAACCACCATCACATTAAAACCCTCAAACTCCTCGGCCGGCAACTTTTGTTTTGCCACTAGAGCTGCATCAAAATTGCAATGCGCTGCTCGTGCACGGACCCTCTAACTTTAAAAGAATTAAATCTCGGTGTACCTAATATGGTAGCAACAGTGTACTCTTGCCCCCATCCTCCTGAGGTTGCTCCTCATGACCATGCTTCTCCTCGCTCTCACTGTCTAATACAACCTCAATGAGATGAGCCTTTCCTTTCCCCAAGCAACGGTGTCCAGCTTCCCATTTTTTCTTACAATGATAGCAAATGCCTTTCTCCCTACACTCCCTACGAAAATCATCAAAAGATTTGTCCTTCCCCTGGCTTTCCTTAGGGAAAGATTTCTTTCCCTTATCCTTAGAAAATGAAGTATGCAAAGTGTTTTTGTTCCTTTGATTACTTGAGGACTTGCTTTTGTGATTGCTAGACTCCATGTCTCTAGCCTTCTTCATTGCCTCTTGTAGTGAAGTAGGGTTGAGAGCCTTAACCCAACCTCTCAATGGGTCCTTCAAACCATCCATGAATAGGACCAGCAATCTCCTCTCAGAAATATCAATCCCTAGAACCGCAATCCTCTAAGAATCAGCAATGTATGTGTCTAATGATCCCCACTGCTTCTGCTAACTCCTTGAAATGGAGTTTTGGATCCCTTTACATCAAACATCTCAATCAACCACTGAATAAACTCTGCATAAGACGTAATCTGATCATGCCCCATTTTGACTAATCCATGATGCCACCAATCATGTGCAACTCCATCTAAGTGTATGGTAGTATATCTAATTGCTTCATCTTCTGGCATAGGATTGAGCTGAAAATAGGTATCTGCATTTTGCACCCAAGCTCGTGTTGTTGTCTTCCCCAAACCGTCATAGTAAGGCAATCTCAATTTGCCCACCATCCTCCTAAGGTCATTGTGTTGCTCTCTATTACCTCTGCCAGGTCTATGTCTCATTCTTAGGTCTATGTAGTCTTTGAGAGACATATCTTTTTGGAAACCAGCAGCTACCCAATCTTATCTAAATTGGTCCTAGAGCTCAAGAATGGTGAGTTCATTGTTTACCTCCTGATGCTCTTCTCTAGATGTAAAAACAGGCATCATAGGTCTTTTTCCACTTGAAAGAGTATGCTGATTAGCCCTGTGATTGTTAAATGAATTATCACCATGTCCATTGTTTCCTCCATTTCTATTTGTTATTAATTGAATTTCTTACCAACATGTCCATCATTTGTGCCAAATGCTGATTTGTTCTTCTCTTAGAGTGTTTCACTTGGATCGCCCTTCTTTGGGCTGCCACTTCTACCTTCCATTGAACTAGCTGATTCCTCTTCACTTTCCCAATGTTTTCTCAAAATAACTGAAACTAGTTCCCCTTTCGGAACCTGTGGTGGTTACCAATATTTTCATCATTTCCTTTCTTCTCTTGCTACATATTTTTTTTCTCTATCATGAACCCTTACAGGCTGGCAGGAACTTAAGCTCCGATACCACTGTAATGAGCCTTGCTAATTTTGACTCAAACCCCTTCGATTTCTGCCTTAGAAATTTTGTCAAACAGTTGGCATGTAAAGTCTAAACTCACTGATTTTTGTTTCCAGTTTGCCGTGTTTTTGTTCTTAATGATTCTCAATGATGTAAAATGCTTAAAAATGAATGCTAAACAACTAACAACTGAACTAGCATGAAATGCAAGATGTTTTTGTATTTTTCTCATACATATAAATCACAACTACTCAAAGAAATAAGCACATACAGCCATGAAATATTTTGACAAACAGTTTGCATTGAAACTCCCAACTTCATTGAGATAATTCAAACATGTACTTCAACTGATTACAATGCCAAAATGAGTGAATGCTACACTAAGGAAGATGACTGAATCCTTATTACAGAATTTACAATGCAACCTTATATTCTGCGACTATCTTCAAACCTATTACAATGCAAGGAACTTGGTAAAGTAAGCTGCCAATAGATGTAAATGGAACTGCAAATTGTGGACATCCTAAACAGCAAAGGCTGAATTCTTTAATAACTGAAATGTAGTCTTCAAAATGTGCCCCTGGATAGTGATTGCAGCAACAGCGAAGTAGCTCGAACCTCTTGAAAGAAGATGAATTTGCACTTCCAAAATATGCGCCTAGAGTCCTTGATGTTAATCGATGCCTTCAGATTTTTATTGGAATTTATATCAGCCTCTTTCCCAAAATCGCATGGGGATTTGGAGCGCCCAGCTAGAGACAAAATGAAATTTTTTTACCAGCATCATTCATGGATTGATTCCTTACCAAATCATCCCTCTTGCTGCATAATTCTTCCTTCCTTAATCTGAAATTCTTCAACAAAATCTGTAAATTCTCCTCTTGAATAAATTTTCTCCACAACCAACAAAATTTGGTCAATGCCCACTAAATTATGGGCACAATGTGAAAGACTGAAATTATCTTCCACTCCTTCCAGCTAGGGTTGATGTTGCACAACCGAAACCGGCACCTTAGAGTCTTCAAACCCTTAGGTAGATTGCTAAGCATTCAAGCTCACCAATGTAGTAGAAAAGATGTCAACAACCAAGATGCCCAAATGCAAAGGCAAAAGCTCCCTATATAGAATTTTCATCAAGTCTCCAAGAAGCTTCTAAAATAAAACATTATTTTATTCACTTAACTGACTTTATAATTTATTATTTTGTTTAGTCACTTAAAATTTAATTAATTAAATATAAAATCACCTTTTGATATTATAATTTTGAGATGACTTTATAAATAATTAATTTAATATTTTATTCCCTTATTTCTCCAATTTTAGCCTCGGGAATAAATAAAGGCTAAAATAATCGATCTCCTGGTGGTGACTAGAAAAATAAAGTATTATTTTATTCACTTAACAGACTTTATGATTTATTATTTTGTTTAGTCACTTAAATTTAATTAATTAAATATAAAATCACCTTTTGATATTATAATTTTGAGATGCCTTTATAAATAATTAATTTAATATTTTATTCCCTTATTTTTCCAATTTTAGCCTCGGGAATAAATAAAGGCTAAAATAATCAATCTCCTGGTGGTGACTAGAAAGGGGACATTACACTATTGTGCATTTAATAATTTCATTTTATGACTTTCTTTGGTGTTGGAGAAGAGAAACGAGGGTTTCTACATTTCCAGAGCTTCTAGGAATTGGAGAACGTTCATTCTTCAGTGTTTGTGCTTTCTGAGGTTGTGCAACATCAGCTAAAGTTAACCAGTGAGAGTTGGTTTCATTTTAGAGGCCAATATTGTGCAGATTTGAAGAGTTTTCATCAAAGGTTTCAAGCAGATTTTACATTGTGAACAGCGAATCTAATAAGGCTGCATTTTGTAACCACTAGCACATTCTACAAGGGTCGTACTATCTGATTTCAGCAGGCCGTACCAACAGCTAGGGTTGGCGTCCTTTCTCTTGACCTAGGCGACTTGCCTTTTGGTCTTATTCTCTCAGCTTCAGGGGCGGCTATATCAAGGAAGGCATTTTATTGAGTTTTTAGGGTGGAGAAATTATTGTATGCAGCAGATCAATCCAACTTTCAGGCATATTCATGGCTGCCAACAACCTAGATTTTGATATAATAATCTTTCTTCATTACTAGGTATGCATTTGATTGTAAAGGCCTTTCAAAAAATAATTGAATAAAAGATATATGTTTGCAGCAATAGTTTTTTTTTTTCTGTAGTTTGTATATTTCTATTCATTTTCTCTTATGTCTAGCATCATTTCAAAAAGATACAAAGAAAAAAGCATATATATCTCAAAAACACAGAAAAAATCATAAAACCCAAAACAATCAAAAACACATTTTCAGCAATTAGCATTCAGCAATACAGAGTTTTCAATTTGGGTAGAACTTGGATTCTTACAGTGGTATCAGAGCTTTGATCTTGCCATTCTGGAGGGTTAAGGTTTCTTATGTAGCCACCAGAAATTGGTCCACACAAGTATTATACCCGCAGAAGGGCAAAACAATAAAGAAATCAAATTGCAGATATACAAAAGGACACAATGGGGGATAGAAGAAATTATAGTCCACCTAGAAATGAAGCAAGACATGGAGCAAATAATGAAGAAAGAGAAGCCAAAGAAATCATGAGAAACATGGTAACAGGGCAGCAGCAGGTTGTAGATGTTTTGCAGCAACTTATAGCAGTTTTACAATAGATGAACCCTCTTAGAAGACAGAATCATGAGCCGAATGACAATAGAAGTGTGGTTGGGACTCCTAGGGCATAGAAAGCACCCACTCGTACCACATATAGGCCTACATGTCCTACCCTTTTGAGGAATGAACCAGAAAAAGCAAATGTTGAAGAAGAGGGAGATGATTTATTTGCAAATAATGTCATGACAGCCAACGATAAATGGGATTTGCTAACACCAAAGGTTAAGGAGCATATGAACTTTGACCGTTTCATGAGTCAAAGGAGAAAGCATTTCAAATTAAGGCAAGACAGTAGACCAAGATATCAAAAAAGGGATTTAAAACATGCTACAAGCAAGCTCACGCTTCGCACATTTGATGGCAGCGGGAAGGTCACAGCATGAGCTTAGGTCCACAAGTTGGATACCTTCTTGACTCTTCGGCCTATGGCAAAGGAGGATGCAATCAAGTATGCCACTTTGCACTTGGATGGGGTAGCTCACGATTAGTGGCACCACGGGATGGTCACCTTATAGGATAACCTCATCACCTCTTACCAAGAATTCATGGACAGGTTGATTGAGCGCTTTGACAAGAAAGATTCAGAGCTATATTTTAGAGACCTGGCTCAACTCAAACAAGTGGGGAGTTTAGAGGTATATATTGGTGAATTCCAAAAGCTGTCAGTTCTGGTTCCTAGCATATCTAAGAGAAGATTAGTCATTTTATTTATTGAAGGCCTATTGGAACCATTGAGAGGATGGGTAAAAGCTTTTGATCTCCCATCACTCCAAGAAGTCGTGAAGAAGGCTAGAAGTATGGAACTTGCAGCCCCACAAACCGAGTTCTCATCCAAAGCATCTTCTTCATCCAAGGATAGCAAGTCATTCTCTAAAAAGACAGAAAAATCAAATTCAAAAAATAAATCAGCAGCTCCACTAGACCAAGAAACACTCAATGATTTGCGTAAAAAGAAGTTGTGTTTCTATTGCAAGGGACCCTAAGATGCAAATCATGACTTTCCTTTGAGGCCTAAGGTAAAGGCCAACCGAATAATGAGGGCATTTTATGAGGATTCTAAATCTGAAAATTCAGACCAACAAACTGATCAAGAAGAGACAGGGGTAAAAAAGTCTAGAAATGAATCTGAAAAAGAGGCTCAAAATGAGGAAGTGAAGCTTCAGGAAGCATGTCTCTCTAGCATACAACATGAGGGCTCCTTCAGGATGCGTGGGCTCTTGGCTAGTCAAAAGGTTATTAATTGCTCGACAAAGGTGCAACACACAACTTTATTGATGCTAGGTTGGTTGATAAACGTGGGATACAAACGGAGGAATTTGAAGGTATAAGAGTAAGGTTAATATAGACATTTATGTTATTCTAAATAGCTGACAGGCTATTTGTAACAAGGCGTGATAATTAGGAAGAGTAAGGACAGACCAATCTAAAGGCAGCAATAGATACAGATGAGAAGGAAGGATACATAGGTTGGAAAAGATACGCGGACTCTCCCTGAAATCAATCACGGGTAAAAGGAAGTGCTCGGTAAGTCTAAGCCTTTCAGGTTTGGCAAGATATTTACATCATGTTCGTTACTTATGTTTGTTCTGCATATATTGCATGAATGTGTTGACAAACTGGAATTCATATATGTATACATATGGAATCCATGAATGCTCATTTCTAGTCAAAGAAGATGAATTTCGTTAGAGCTGGCATAAACGCTCACAGAATTCTGAGTAGATTAGTATAGTAACATATAGATGGCCCGACTAATGGGTTTGGATATATTATTAGTCTAGAGACTTAGTTAATGCTTATACATATACTTGAACATATTATGAATTATTGATAGATTCGTATAACATAGGATGGATAAGTATAACTAAGATAAGTATATTAAGAGTTGGAAGGATGTAATGAACAATTAATGAGTGTATCCTCATATATATATATATATATTTTACAATTCTCCGATAACATTGCTTGTAGCAACTATTAGGATTTACAAGTAATAATGCTCACTATGATGTTAAATAGCGTGATCAAGTCCATTGGTGAGATCTTGAAAGGTAATTTGTATACAATAGAAGAATCATTCAGGGTAATTAATAAAGGAAATCCCTTTTACAATCACAAGACATCGTATCATCTTTTATGTAATTAGATATTATTTTGAAATTTATTGATCTTTAATGATTCTAATGTCTCTTTGAGGATTACTTTGTATACAAGATTCAAGATTAAGTGTCTTCGTCAACCTCCATTGTTGGGCCCAGTATTCCAGGACCTCCTCTGAAATCCTTGATTGTTATTTCTATACCCATGACTGTTTTCATGACTATATCCTTGATGGGTATCTTGATGACTTGGAGGATTATGCTGATATCCTCGGTTAGCACCCTGGTGTGCCTGATAATTTCGTGGCATAGCTTGTGTCTGATTATTTTGACTTTTGAGGTGAGTCACCTCAGCTGACAGCCTCTTCACTTGTTCTATCAAATCTTTCATTTCATCTTTCTCCTCTGAAATTTTCATTGGCCGCACTGTGTTTTGGAGATAAACAGGCTGTGGGACTTGCGTCTGGGACAAAGGCATCCCAGGATGGAGAACTAACTGACTTGATGGTGCTTGCACTTGATAAGCGGGCTATGGAATCGCCGGAACTTGTTGATTCCATGTTGAGCCGAGCGTTGGCATTTGATTGTTTGTTGCGACTAGGCCAGTATATAATGAGGGTCCAGTTATATTATATCCTAAACCTTGACTTACTTCAATAGCCTTAGCATAAGCTTGATTCATGTCTCTCGGAGTGGGGTGAGATCTCACGAACATTGCAGTCAAAGGATCAAGTGTTGAATAGTAGCTTTCTCGAGCATCAGCAACAACATAAGGAGCACGTAATCTGGTGAGGGCCTTCTGGAACCTATTGTTGAATGCATGAATGGACTCTTTGTCTCGTCTTCTCACTTCTGCAAATTGACTATAGAGTTCCACAGGGGTGATTGGTATACCAAACTTTCTGATGAAGGCCTCCTTCATCTGCTCCCATGTTCTTATAGAACCCACTAGTAGGTGAATGAACCAAAAATGAGACTCTTCTCCCAAAGAATATAGAAATAGGCGGCAAGCCACGTCTACATACCCAATCTGCCTATTGCGTAGATGATCTTCAAACATCTTGATATGGTCCTCGGCCATATAGTTAACATCATTGGCAATGAACTTAGTACAAAAAATTTTAGGATTCTTTGGCATCTCGTGGTAGTCTTGAAACTCTAGCAGAGATGGGTTGGTAACCAACCATGTAGCACCATTTGGAGCTGGTTGACCTCCTGGTTGACCTCCTGGTTGAGCCATTGTTTGAACTGGTTGTCTCCTTTGATAAACAATAACTTGAGCTAGCTGTTGTTGAGGTGTGGTAGCCTGAACTGGTTGTTGTTGCTGAATAAACACTGGTGTTTGTACGTGTCTTGGTTGAGAAAACCTTGAAACGCTTGGTGGAGTTTTGAACAAACTTGAAATTTCTTCTCCACTTGTTTCTCCTCCACCTGACTGAACTTCTTCACTTGAACAAACTTCGTCACTTGACTTAGCTTCTTTACTTGAATGACTTCCTTTCTTCTTTCTTGATCTCGTAGGTAGCTCTAACTCCACAAAATCTTTATATGAACTGGGCGTAGACCTCAAGATTCTTTTCAATTAGTCCGACGAAAATGAACTGATACGATCTAGGATGTAGCTGCTTCTTCTATTGGCTGCGTGCAGGATTGTTCAATCCTGAAAGAACACCATCTTGACTCATGATAATTTTCTCCAATTGACCTTTTCGTACTTCAAACCCTTTCCACTTCAACACAACTGTATGTTGTAGCTGTTAATCGCCCTCCTTCTAGCGCCAATTCTGTTGACGTGGTTTTTGTGACTGCACCAACACAGAATAAAGTTTCCCAACAGATACCCTATCCTCTCTTGAACAAAGTTTCCTGCATGCTAAGATTGCGAGATAGATCATACATTTAACTCCAAGTTTCCTTAAGTGCGAATAGTCTCAGTTGGCTTGATGTGATTTTGCTGATATTTCAAGGGGACTTACACAATTGTTCGACAACTTGACAGCAGACAGTAGACTAAGGGCTTTCATGCAATTCGAATGATTTGGAAAGTGAGCACAAGTTTCCTAATTCTAACCAGGAATGAACTAAATTTAAAAGAGTGTAGGGCCTAAGAAGTTTATGTTCTATCTAAGGACGGGACGTGGGATCAATCTCAACAAACTTCAACCAGACTCTGCTCCGCCTCACGTTGGACAACTTACACAAAGTCGGTGCAATCTTCAAAGGAGTGACAAGAGGTTTTCAAATTATAATTCAACATGCAAGTACCATCAGAACGACGCATACAAACACATGAACCACAATCAAAGTTAAGTTTGTAATATTTTCCAGTTGACCACACAAGGAAAACTTGTCGTCAGCAAGCTGCTAGTGGTATGGATTAAAAGAAGTTGTCTTGATTAACTCCACAAGTCCACAACTAACATCTACTAGCATGAAAATGAAAACTACTCTACTTATGCTACTTGAAGTTGAAGGGATGAAGAAATCTTGCTAGCTACTTATAACAAAGACGAATTCACCATTCAATGAAAGATCTTTTATTACAATAGTTTTTCGCAACAATCTCTTACAAAGTTTTCAAAGGAAAACTTTCCTTCTTCTTCAAACTAAGCTATGCTAAGATATTACAACTAAAGTGTCTCTGCTCTACTCTCTACTCCAATCTCTAAGCTCTAATTCTACTTTTTGTACAAATGAGGGGGACTCCCCCTTTTATAGATGGCCAAGTCCAACGGATGGCTCAGATTACAATCGGTTAGATGGCCCAGATCGTGCGACCTCAGCCCTAAACAAGATTCGCCCTAAAAACCGCCACCAAGAGGAGTGGGGTAATAAATGAGCCATTAATGGCCACCATCTTCTAGAAGATTCTTGTTTGTAGACGCGTTCACATTGTTCTCGATCTCCTTCTTGACGTTGTTTTTCAACTTCTTCTTTGTCACTTGAGCCGGGTACATACAAAGTCTCAACACTTAGCCACTTTTTGTAATTTTTCTTCCTTCGAGGTTGAGATGTCATCTTGAATTACTTGCTTCATCACTTTAAGTCACCACCGCTTGGTCTCGATGTTCCTCCTGCAAAACAAGCAAGGAGAAGAGTATTCGAACACTTCATAATATATAATTCAACTTACTTACCAGGATTTTCATGCTTTAACTTCCAAGGGTTCATCGTCTTCAATAGCCAACTTTTGCCTTAAATTCTTCATGCCTTAGCCAAATTTCATCATCCTTAAGGACGTATCATCTTTCGAAAGTGTTAACTTCAACTACATCTTCCTCACTTTTTCGGCTAACATTTCATCCAACTCTGGCTCGAGCAAAATGTTTTCATTAGGAACTTGATCAAAAATCATCTAGGTGATCATTTTCAAATTCATCCGCCAAGGCATTTTTAACACATTTTATTCCTTGCCTTAGAAAAATTTTAAAATTTCCCTTAGGAAAACTCATCAATTCGGTGCCCATCAAAATCTTTATCCTGAAAGCTTCGGGGAAGTGTGAAAGGCTTTAAAATCAACTCCCTGTCAAGGATCCTCAATACCCAGAAGAAAATTTTCTTCATAATGCGTCAGATTCATGGGTATACAACGAACGGGTTCATTTAATTTTTCTTGAATTTTGAACCTTAGAAAAATATTTCTCTATCAAATTTATCCTCATTCTTCATCTCTGTGAACATACTGTGATGCTCCGACTCGAAGAATTTTTTTTAAAAATTATCCTGCAACACCAACATTCTTTGACTTCATTACTGGCAAAACTCACACTCTTCAGGAAAATTCCATCATCCTCTAAGTCTAGGCATATTTTCTAAGGAAGAGAAATTTTGTGCCTTAGAAAATTATTTTATCCACCTTCAATCATGAGAAGAAATTTTTTATCAACTTACTTAGCACAATTTTCTCCAATGCCTTGGGCGCATTTTACATTTTATGAGGGACATATTTCTTTTTAAATTCCAATGCCTAGCATATTCTAATTCATCACCTAGCATTATTCTCCATCTTAAATCCTAGGCGCACTTCATATATCACGGAGAACATTATCAACGCCTAGCATATTTTATCAACTTCACCCTTCTTTGGCACGTTCAACATATTGAGAGGGATATTTTATTCCAACGTCCCAGGATATTTGTCCATCTTTACATTAAAATATTACCACACCCACTAACCTTGCATGGGCGCATTTAGAGGTTGAGAGGGATTTGAATTTCAACATCTTTGACTTCCCTCCCTGAAGTATGGGCGCATATGACCCATAGAGGAGGAAGGGCGCAAATTCAAGGTTGAGGTGAATTTACTTTGACACTTAGCTATTTTCATAGCTCCTTTTGTGAGGTGGGCGCATTTTGCTAGGGGAACTCCCAATTTTAATGCCTTAGACAATTCGCAGGCCTCCTCACTGGATAGGCGCATATGGGACCCCCTACTTCTATTTTCCAGACTTAGAGTTTTTTTTTTAGTTGACATTCCCAGGAGCGGATGAGGTATTCAGCTCCAGATCTGAAGTGCTTTAAAAAAAAATTGAGCTCCCTTTCTCCTCTTCCAGGCGCAAATCTCAGTGTCTCCCTCAAATTCGTGACTTGGAAGATTTTCAAGCTCCTCTATCCAGGGGCGCGTATCATATATGGAGCTTTCAATTCATTTTCCGTAGAATAATTTCAAGCATCTTGCTAACCATGGCACATATGAGGCATGTTGCCTTCATTTTCCAGACTTGAACCCTTTTCTAACTGTTTTCCAGGCAGAGGCGCATTTGATCATATGAGCTTTTAATTTTGACCCTTGGGCGCAAATAAGAGGGCGGACTTTTAATTTCACGCCTTAGAAACTTTCACTCCCTCTCTCTTGAAGTAAGGCGCAAATGGCATGTGGAAGTTTTAATTTTGAACACTTAATGAAATTTCAGCCTAGGCACATATAATATATGGAGCTTTAAATTCTTGCCTTAGTTAAATTTCGAGCCACTAACCTCAAGGGCGCAAATCAACCATGGAGCTTCAAATTTTTGTGACTTAGAGGATTTCTAACTCTCCCTTGACCCTGGGTGCAAATGACCCACTGAGCTTTCACTTCAATGCCTTAGAATATTTTAGGCTCATCTTGTCTTCTCAAGGCGCATTTTGGGGGTGCTATTTCCATTTTAAAAGACTTAGTAAATTTCTCATGCTTTCTTCCCTCAAGGGCGCATTTTGCATGTCAAACTTCCACTTTGTGTCAACACTTAGAAAATTTTCAAGTGTCCTCTTCATCTTGGGCGCATTTAGGCCCTCATGCTTTTAATTTTCAATACTTAGTGAACCTTTTATCCCAGCTTCAAGTTCAAGGGCGCACTTCACCATGGAGCCTTCAACTTTCCAGACTTAGAAAAAATTTCAAGCCACCCCTCAAGCTAGAGCGCATTTTGAGTGTCAAGCTTCAATTTTGCAATACTTAGAAGATTCTCCACTACTTCAAGGGCGCATTTGGAGGGGTCTACTTCCATTTTAAACAACTTAGAAAAATTTCTCATGCTTTCAAGCTTGAGGCGCATTTCATAGGGGAGCTTCTATTTTCACCAACTCTAAGCTCAAGGGCGCATTTCACCATGGGAGCTTTTAATTTATCAACACTTAGAAGGATTTTACCCATTTTCACCTTCTCAAGGCGGATTTGGCCTGTGAACTTCAAATTTCAAGTGCTTAGAGAATTTCCACAAATCTTCAGCTTTTAAAGGCGTTCTTTACCGGCTGGACTAGAAAATTTATCAATTTCAGTGAATTTTATGCCCCTTGCCTGATTTAGGGTGACTCGATCATGCTAACCCTAATTTGCTATTTTTAGAAAGTTTTTCAATTTTGCACTTCAAGCTAATTCCAAGCTCCAAAAAGGTTGGATTTTGCTTTGTTCTGAACCTCGGGATGCGTTTGTGCTGTCGGGCCTTGATATCTGCATGCACCTGCTATTTTAGCAACTTACTAAAAATAGTAACTACTCAGAATGTCTTCAAATCTCGCGTGTTGAATGCTTGAAATGTGGTGATCGTGGCTGGATGTTACTTTTGCATGATTGTCTTGTGATCGTGGCTGGATGTTACTTTTGCATGATTGTCTTGTCCTACCCTTGAATTTAGGAAACCCTAATTCCTCTGTACCAACCTGCTAAAAATAGTAAGTGTCCGATTTTTCATCCTCTACAACTCCGTTTGATATGAAATTCGCGCTATAGGGTCTTCATCACTTGCTTGACCTGTACCTGCCGATGCCTTGCACTAACCTGCTATTTATAGCATGTTTCTGGAAGTGGTTTACTATTTATGGCAACTGCCTTTTTCCGAGACCTCCACAGCTCCGATTGACTTGAAATTCGAATGACGCGCTCCTCACCACGTGACCTACCTGTTGACACTGGCGCATGCAACTGACTTTCTATTTTTAGCCTGTTTCTGGAATGACTTACAATAAATAGTAAGTACTCCGTTTGCCTTCAAATTTTACCAGCAGACTCCTTGAAAGATGTTGATCGCGGTGGTTTACACCAGTTTTCAAAAATTTGACATTTTACCCCTCTTTTTGGGTCCCGAAGCTAGAAACCCTAATTCATCTTGCATGCATATCAAACGATCTCCGTTTTTTCTCGTTTCAGTTGCATTGTGATCAGCTCGTGATTCTAAGTGCTGGGAGGCGGCTATCGGGATGCATCTGCTAAAAATAGCAAGATCCTGAAGGAGTGATTATCCCACTTTGCATGTCACATCACTGCGAAGCTCTTGAAAAACCCACAAGGAATATGCAGACATGCAAAGAAAACGCTGACATGGAAACCCTAAAAATAGCCCTGGAAGACTGAATTCTGAAAGTCATTATCTCACTTTGCATGTCACACCATCGCGAAGGTCTCAGAAAACCTAGAAGGAAAATGCAGACATGCGTTGACAAAATCTGCATATAGGCCATGAAATTGGCTCTAGAAGCTGAACTGCTAAAAATAGCAAGTTGTCCGTTTCAGCTCAAATTTTACCAGTGAGTTGCCTGTTGTGCTCTGGATGCAGTGTGACTGTCAGAATCACAAAAATGCTGAAGGATTGCCCGTAATTGCACGCTTACTAAAAATTGGGAGTTCCCCTAGCAAAATGCGCCCACCTCACAAAAGGAGCTATGAAAATAGCTAAGTGTCAAAGTAAATTCACCTCAACCTTGAATTTGCGCCCTTCCTCCTCTATGTGTCATATGCGCCCATACTTCAGGGAGGGAAGTCAAAGATGTTGAAATTCAAATCCCTCTCAACCTCTAAATGCGCCCATGCAAGGTTAGTGGGTGTGGTAATATTTTAAGGTAAAGATGGACAAATATCCTGGGACGTTGGAATAAAATATCCCTCTCAATATGTTGAATGCACCAAAGAAGGGTGAAGTTGATAAAATATGCTAGGCGTTGATAATGTTCTCTGTGATATATGAAATGCGCCTAGGATTTAAGATGGAGAATAATGCTAGGTGATGAATAAGAATATGCTAGGCGTTGGAATTTAAAAAGAAATATGTCCCTCATAAAATGTAAAATGCGCCCAAGGCATTGGAGAAAATTGTGCTAAGTAAGTTGATAAAAATTTTCTTCTCATGATTGAAGGTGGATAAAATAATTTTCTAAGGCACAAAATTTATCTTCCTTAGAAAATATGCCTAGACTTGGAGGATGATGGAATTTTCCTGAAGAGTGTGAGTTTTTCCAGTAATGAAGTCAAAGAATGTTGGTGTTGCAGGATAAATTTAAAAAAAAATTCTTCGAGTCGGAGCAACACAGGATGTTCACAGAGATGAAGAATGAGGATAAATTTGATAGAGAAATATTTTTCTAAGGTTCAAAATTCAAGAAAAATTAAATGAACCCATTCGTTGTATACCCATGAATCTGACACATTCTGAAGAAAATTTTCTTTTGGGTATTGAGGATCCTTGACAGGGAGTTGATTTTAAAGCCTTTCACACTTCGCCGAAGCTTTCAGGATAAAGATTTTGATGGGCACCGAATTGATGAGTTTTCCTAAGGGAAATTTTAAAAAATTTCTAAGGCAAGGGATAAAATGTGTTAAAAATGCCTTGGCGGATGAATTTGAAAATGATCACCTAGATGATTTTTGATCAAGTTCCTAATGAAAACATTTTGCTCAAGCCAGAGTTGGATGAAATGTTAGCCGAAAAAGTGAGGAAGATGCGGTTGAAGTTAACACTTTCGAAAGATGATACGTCCTTAAGGATGATGAAATTTGGCAAAGGCATGAAGAATTTAAGGCAAAAGTTGGCTATTGAAGACGATGAACCCTTGGAAGTTAAAGCATGAAAATCCTAGTAAGTAAGTTGAATTTATATTATGAAGTGTTCTAATACTCTTCTCCTTGCTTGTTTTGCAGGAGGAACATCGAGACCAAGCAGTGGTGACTTAAAGTGATGAAGCAAGTAATTCAAGATGACATCTCAACCTCGAAGGAAGAAAAATTGCAAAAAGTGGCTAAGTGTTGAGACTTCGTATGTACCCGGCTCAAGTGACAAAGAAGTTGAAAAAACAACGTCAAGAAGGAGATCAAGAACAATGTGAACACATCTACAAACGGGAATCTTCTAGAAGATGGTGGCCATTAATGGCTCATTTATTACCCCACTCCTCTTGGTGGCGGTTTTTAGGGCGAATCTTGTTTAGGGCTGAGGTGGCACGATCTGGGCCATCCAGTCGATTGTAATCTGAGCCGTCCGTTGGACTTGGCCATCTATAAAAGGGGGAGTCCCCCTCATTTGTACAAAAAGTAGAAGCAGAGCTTAGAGATTGGAGTAGAGAGTAGAGCAGAGACACTTTAGTTGTAATATCTTAGCATAGCTTAGTTTGAAGAAGAAGGAAAGTTTTCCTTTGAAAACTTTGTAAGAGATTGTTGCGAAAAACTATTGTAATAAAAGATCTTTCATTGAATGGTGAATTCGTCTTTGTTAGAAGTAGCTAGCAAGATTTCTTCATCCCTTCAACTTCAAGTAGCATAAGTAGAGTAGTTTTCATTTTCATGCTAGTAGATGTTAGTGGTGGACTTGTGGAGTTAATCAAGGCAACTTCTTTTAATCCATACCACTAGCAGCTTGCCGACGGCAAGTTTGCGTTGTGTGGTCAACTGGAAAATATTACAAACTTAACTTCGATTGTGGTTCATGTGTTTGTATGCGTCGTTCTGATGGTACTTGCATGTTGAATTATAATTTGAAAACCTCTTGTCACTCCTTTGAAGATTGCACCAACTTTGTGTAAGTTGTCCAACGTGAGGCGGAGCAGAGTCTGGTTGAAGTTTGTTGAGATTGATCCCACGTCCCGTCCTTATATAGAACATAAACTTCTTAGGCCCTACACTCTTTTAAATTCAGTTCATTCCTGGTTAGAATTAGGAAACTTGTGCTCACTTGCCAAATCATTCGAATTGCATGAAAGCCCTTAGTCTACTGTCTAATGTCAAGTTGTCGAACAATTGTGTAAGTCCCCTTGAAATACCAGCAAAATCACATCAAGCCAACTAAGACTATTCGCACTTAAGGAACCTTGGAGTTAAATGTATGATCTATCTCGCAATCTTAGCATGCAGGAAACTTTGTTCAAGAGAGGATAGGGTATCTGTTGGGAAACTTTATTCTGTGTTGCTGCGGTTGCAAAAACCACGTCAACACTATCTTAACATATTATCTGGATAATTATTAGTAATTAGGTAGTGCATGATGTCCACATACCAACCATCTTGTGGCAATGTATCTGTTGTGTATTGTTGACTGGTGATCTATGGATCTACTTCAATAATGGACTTAACCAGTACTTGTCCTTAGAGTGGCTTCATTGGCATTATTTTAACACCGAATTCTTGAAGAATTATGACATATTTATTTCTCTTTTCTCCCAATTCGCTTTGCATTAGCAACATTTTTATTGCAACATCTGGCACAATAGCTTTGACTTGACTTCAAAGGATATAATGCCTAAATTTTCTCACTGCTTTGACCAGTGTGAAAGCTTGTTTCTCTAAATCCATATACCTTAATTATACATCCTTGAAAAGAGAGCTCATGAAGGAGTTGGGTCTTTCTTATTTCATTTCTCTTCTATGTGTTAACACAACACATGTATGATTTGAAGCAAAGGAATAGATGAATAACAATTTAGTGTAATCTGGACTTATTAATACTAGTGCTTCCACAATTTCTCCCTTGATGCTTTTAAAGGCATCCTTAGCTTCGACAATCCATTCAATCTTTGCATCATTTTACAACATGGCATTGAGTGGTTGAACTATTTCAACAAACCATGTAAATAACTTTCAAACAAAGTTAATCTTACCAAAATGGGATTTTAATTCCTTTTTACTCTCTGGTGGTTGTAACTTCATTAATGCACTCACTCAATCTAAATCAATAGAAATACCTCTTTCAAATATTATACGTCCCAACAATTTACCTTCTATAACTCTAAATATGCATTTCTTAGGATTCAATAAAATGCCATAAGTTTCACACTTTTGCAACACCTTTCTGAGATCTTTTATATGATCTCCCTTATTTTTGGAGAAAATAGTGAGGTTGTCTATATATATGATAATGCACTTATCAATTAAATCTTTAAAACAAAAATCCATTGCTCTTTGGAATGTAGCTCCAACATTCAACAAACCAAAAGGCATTCGCCCGTAAGCAAACGTTCCCCATTTGTTCGTGAAGGCAATTTACATTCTATCTTCATTTTTTACCATTACCTAATTGTAACCTAAAAAACAATCCAAGAAGACATCATTTGTGATCCATTAACAATTTGCAAAACTTCATCTAGGGATGATAAAGGATTATTATCTTTTTTTGATGCTTTGTTAAGGTTACAAAAATCCACACATAGACACAAACCTCCATTCTTTTTCCTAACAAGCACTAAATTTTCAACCTATGTTGAATGAATTATTGGGAAAATGATTCTAGTAGATAAGAGCTTTTGCACTTCTTTATAAATCAAGGGTTCAATTGATGCATTTACTGGCCTCTATTTATGTCAAAACAACTTAACCTCTTGTTTTAAAGGGATAGTGTGTGTGATTATGGAGGTATCGTAGGTTTTTAGGTCCTCATAAATCCAAGATATAACCTTGCAATGATCTTTGAGAGACTGAGCAATTTTTTTACATTCTTCCTCAATACACACTTTACCTATGAGCACATTCCTTGGGTCATCTTTATAAGGCTCATAAATTCCTCATTTGGTCTTAGGCAAATCCTTCTGCCTAGTTATCTGATCTAAGTCAAATAAGTGTTCTAGTTCAATCATCCCTTTCAAAATGGTGTTGTCTTTTAAATTGATTGTATCATCATCTTGAACTTCACAGTCAGGCATGCCATCTTCTTTAATTATCTGAGCTTCAAATATACCTGAATTAGCAATAAAATCTAAGATATGGTTATCATCTTCAAACACATGTAAATTGGTAACATTATCGGGCATTGAAGGTAACTTTACTAATTCAACAATGAATTTTTTTAATTCAAACATATCCAAAGGTTCTAATGTTCTTGTAGCAGTGGCTAAGGCATCAAATTTCTGGTTAAATCTTCATGACATATGCAGGATATTGAAAGCATCAAAACTTTCAATTAAGTCCCATACACAGTGTATGTAATTGGATAGACATTTGTAGTGACAAAAATATTGTTTCCTAACTTGTTTTGACAACAAGCTCAGAATCTCTAAATACTTTGAGTATCTTGACCTTCTTCTTAATGGTTAGCAGTAAGCCATGAGTGAGGGCTTCATAATCAACAACATTATTAGTGCATTGAAACTGTAATCTATATGCAGCAAGATATGATTTTCCTTGTGGACTTACTAGCTCCACTCCTACTCCAATTGCTTTTTTAGATTTAGAACCATCAAACTTGAGGGTCCATGCCTAATTATCTATGTTTTTAAACTTAAGGCCTTTGGAAGTCAATGGACTTGTTTTCTTCTTCAAGTTTTGTGGTATTTTGGCACATTCTTCATTCATTCTAACTTTTTTGGAATGATCAATTTGAATATTTTTTTTGTGTTTATCATCTAATGTTTCTATGGATTTTTCATTATCAACTTTTAGTTTCAACTCAATGTTGATGGAATTTTTCGAGTAACTATTGATTCTTAGTTTTCTTCAAAATTTACAAACACATTACACAATCGAGTTTGGAATGTGATGAATTATGCAATCTACACCACCCCTATAATAATGAGTCTATTAAGGGAACATTTTGTGTTTGGAATTTATGAGCTTCTTTGGCCATAAGTTTTTGAAACTTGTCTAAGAAACTTTATTCCCCTTCAGAAGAGTCATAATCAGATTCAATCAATACATCAGTTTTTGGGGTAAATTGATCTTGGATATTTAAATTGCACATGAAAATTTATTCTGTTTTGACTTGGTTTTGAAGTTATCAACTCTTGATTTGATATCCATATAGAGTATTTCATTTTTATTATAATTTGTGATCATGTATCTCATGTGTGGTTCCCTTTCTATCCTAATCTAGTTTTGAATTCCTCTTCAAGGTAACCACATATGTGAGAAATTTGTGGTCATGTATCCATTCAACGTTTTTGACCAACCTTTTCTTAACAACATTCTATATGTGTCAAGGATTTCAACTACATGTATGTCAATGAAATTTTGAACCCTAGGATCTAATGCCAATTGCATGTGAATGTTAGTAAGTTCACCTACCACATTTACTTTAGTTTTGTCCAGCTGTGTGACCTTTTTAGAGGAATTGGTTGGATTTAACCCTAAATTTTGGCATACTAAGAGAGGCATAACATTTGTAGAGGCTCTAGAATATATTAGGAAATTATGTAAATTATTTCCAAAAATCCTCAGTGTTAGTAGAAAAGGAAGTGACTCCATCTTTTCTTTGTATAACACTACATGAGCTTTTGCAAAAGAAGTGTTTTTGTCTTTTGCCTTTGAGGGAACATCTTTTACATACACTTCTTTACTTGATAAGCCTTCTTTAGGAATTTCTTCTAACGTACTCAAGAAAGCTTTCTTAATCATAGGCATTTTGAGCAACTTAGATAAAGACAAATTATTTTTTACCTTTTTTATATCTTTAGCCAAATAATTCATCAATTTTTTTTTCTCATTTGGCTCTATTTTTCTATATTGAGGTGGATTTAAGACATTGTAAGGTTGTGGGATTGCTTTTGGCATGTGAGGATTATTACTATACTTTTTGTCTAGAGGTATACTCAGATTATTAGGAGGTACTAACATGGTTAGTGATCCCTTCAATTTGTTTCTACCAGTGGCATTACATCCCATATTATAATTATGTCCCTTTCTGATACTATTGAAAGGCCTTAACCTTGTCAGTCTCTCCTTCAGGCACGTTATCATCTTGATAAGGGAAGGTGTATGTCTCTAGCATCATAGCTGAGTTATCTTGGAAAAAGTAAGTGTTGCTACCAAAATCATCCCATGACTTTGAATATGTATAGTTATCTAGTACCAACATAGAATCATATCCTATTGGAACTATTTCATTGCCCTACAATGTACCAGAATCAAATTGATCGTTGTTATACACAACAACTAAGAAGATATCAGATGTGGTCTTAAACTACATATGGTCTATTTATACATTAGCACTACTTTTATAGAACCTACACCAATGATTTACTGTAATTTCAAACATATTAACTTTTGACATTAGCTTATTATACAATGAATTTGTGTTGTTCAAAGGTGATGTTATCCCTCCATTATTTTTCCATGTGTTTCAGGGTCTAGGTTGTGTAGGAGCATTATATGTTTGATTTTATTGATTTTTATTGTTACTCTGCATGTAGAAGTTTTTATTCCTCAACTAAGTAACTTCAGTAGTTAGTATTTTCAATTGAGTAGTTATTTCCTTGATTTCTCCCTTGTCTTCCTACACTTTAGAAGATTTATTATCTTGTGTTTGAGTGAAGAAGAAATTATCATTGGGGTGTATCTATGTAATAGTAGGTTCAGGATGCATTATCAATGACTGGTTGTTTCCCTGGTGTGGGAAGTTATTTTGCATATACATCTTTTTTTGAGTCACTAAAGGAAAAGGATTAAATATTGGAATATTATTGTGAGGGACTCAATTCATTCTTTTCATTTGGTTGTTGTTTATCGTATTTCCAATGTCTAAGGTTAGTCCTTGTCTAGTCTGTTTAATCTCACTATTCACACTCATAGCTTTTGCATATGCTTCAGTTAAGGTTGTAGGTGGGACCATTTTTCTTTCTACAAACATTGCAGCTAAAGGATATAATGCAGCATAATAAACTATAATAGCGGCTAATTCATCTACAAGATAAGGATCCTGTAATCTAGAATATGCCTTTTGAAACCTATCATTAAATTTTTTTATGAGTTCACCATTCAATCATTTGATCTAAGTGAATTGATGATAGAGTATAGGAGAATCTACGTGTGATCTAAATCTAGCTAGGAATTAATCCTCCATGTTTTTCCATGATCTGATAGAATTGTGTGGAAATTTGATGTACAATCGGTAAACTTCATCACTTAAGGTGTAAGGGAACAACCTACAAACAACATCTTTGTGTTGAACTTTGGCTCTAAAGCAAGTGTCCTTGAATATGCTTAAGTGATCTCTTGCATCTTTATGGAAGTAATACTTCGAACACAACATTTCAAGATTTTTTAGAAGATCATATATATTGCACAAATTATATTGGAGACTCTACATTAAAGAAATCCATTACTATAGGAAGTGGCATGACTGGTATTTGGTTTCTAGGAGTAGCACCTATAGAGTTTGATCTTTGCCTCCTACCCATTCCATGATTGTTTAACTCTAGGATTTCTACTCGAGGATCACCAAACCTAGTGTAGACACCAAAATTTGGTTTAGGCCTACGACTTCAATATTCTTCATAATTCTTATTCTTCATGGTCATGATTAAATAATCTTAATTATTTAATTAATTCATCTTAACATTAATTCTTCTATTGATTAAATAATCTTAATTATTTAATTAATTCACCTAAACATTAATTCTTCCATTGATTAAATAATCTTAATTATTTAATTAATTCGTCTTAACATTAATTCTTCTATTGATTAAATAATCTTAATTATTTAATCAATTCATCTTCTATTAATTCTTCTATTAATTCTTCTATTAATTAAATAATATTAATTATTTAATTAATTCACATTTTCTTTAGTCTATTTGATTAATTAAATAAACGCTTTTTATTTAATTATGTTACTAATTAACCTTATCCATCTTGTCAAATTAAATAAATTCTTATTTAATTTATTCTTTATCATATTTCAACTATAATTAAATAAATTCATTATTTATTTAATTATTCATTTAAAATCCCTTCATCATTTAATTAAATAAATATTATTTATTTAATTATTCTTCAAATATCGAGTCTTGAATTAAATGAATTATTTAATTCATTAATTCTATTTTAACGCATTCCTCTATATTTTAGATAATTATGTGAGTTATCTAAGTATTCACTTTTACTCGACTTCGACATCTATTTTAATCCCTCAGTTAACTCTTGCTTTGATGTCTGAGTGGCGTCTTCGAGTAATCTCTTCGTCAAATCATTCAAATCGTCCAGTTCTAACTCAATTGCGTGTACATGCGGATTAATTAAATATTCTTATTTAATTAATTAAATGTTGTGCGTGCATCCGAACAAGAGTTGATGTAATCAATCTTTATCTTTGTCATGCAAAGATATTTCTTCTATTTTCGAATACCGAACTGAAGATTAAATCAATTATTTAATCTTTAATTCTATTTCTAGTTTGTATCACTCATGTCACTACTGACAGTTATCAGAATGCATTTCTAATTAGTCGATCTCAACCATCCGTTGGTCTTTTGATCTTGGCCAGTCGTTCGAATAATCGATTTTCTATAAATTGATTTGTCATTCTTCATTCCAATCTCTCTCGAAAACTCTCTCGAAAACTCTCGCGAATTCTTATGACTTTTGAGAGCACTTTGTCTTGAATCTTCGACATTTTGCTAATCATTATCTTAGGCTATACTTGCACGAATGACAAGAAATCTGAGGGCAATTATACTACACAAGCAAAATGGAGAAGGGCAATCGAGATGAATCATGGAAATACGTTCGAAATTGGTGAGATTGCTCTAGTTTTGTTTACGTTTCTGACTTTCC
This sequence comes from Sequoia sempervirens, assembly GCA_007258455.2. Lineage (NCBI taxonomy): Eukaryota > Viridiplantae > Streptophyta > Pinopsida > Cupressales > Cupressaceae > Sequoia > Sequoia sempervirens. The sequence goes on from VDFB02004951.1 coordinate 47,749, forward strand.
TATGTTCTTTGTTGCTTAACATCTAGATTTGCATCTTAGATAATATTGTATTGCATGTTTGCTTCTAATGATCTTTGTTTCTATTGTGCAATTTTTCTATGACGTTACATTTGGTGAACCCGACGTGAAGACACCATCTTCGCGGATCCGTAGATATTTTATTTTTGGTTTTTGCAATTTTTCGTACGGAACGACGCATCTGAAGTTTCCTGAACTGCAATTGATTTTTCGAACCGCATTCGACAGGGAAACGACGCATCTGAAGTTTCCTGAACCGCAATTGATTTTTTGAACCGCATCTGACAAGGAAACGACGCATCTGAAGTTTCCTGAACCGCAATTGATTTTTCGAACCGCATCTGACAGGGAAACGACGCATTTGATATTTCCTGAACCGTAATTGATTTATTGAGCCGCAACTGAAGAATAAACGACGCATCTGACTGGTAACAAAATGACGCAATTGACTAGTAAAATTTTATTTTTTGTTTCCCGCAATCTGAAATTTTCAATTGATTTTTGTGTTACTGATATCTTATTTTCAGCGTGTGGCCTTTTCGGAGTTAACAAGCTTTTGCAGGACGATTGACGAAGACAATATTGAAAATTACTAACGAGTTTTTTTGCAGGATGTTTGTCGAAGACCCTAGTTAAATTTTGAAACAGATTGTTTGGTAGCGTAGAAAATCTTTTGTTTGGTTAAAATTAACAAGTGTCTACTGTGTTTGGTGCGAAAGCACAAAGTTTGGTCACCCTTACGACTTGGTACATTGAAGTATCCTCTCCCCTTGCGCATCCGTGCGATCCTGGGTGTAAGAGAAACGGTTACTAGCTCTAGAACTTGGGCCTATTCTGGTGGGAAAAAGTACTCACCCCAGGACGACTCAGACCGGTAGCACCCTGAACCCAAGGGACTTCCAGCCGATATATAAAAGTGGGTTCTTGGGGAAACCCCAAGAATCACGAGTGTGGTTCTGACAAGATGGATCTGAAAGGGGACTCACGCCGTATGGATCACACCCCACGAACGGAATGCCCGAATTAAATACCTCTTGTTTTAGAGACCAACCTATTTGTAGTCGTTGCTTGGTATTAGTGCAGGTTACAGTATCATGCCCGAAGATACTCACTACCGATCCCCTTGAGTAGAGATAGCAGTTCTTGGGAGGTCATTGCCCAAAGAATTTAGAATTGGTGTGCTCGAAAGACGTTAATGAGCCATGGAGGGGAGCCAATGCCACCAAATTCCTAAGCTATCCGCTCTCGAGAAGGAAAGGTGTTCATCACCAATCCGGGGTATTTAGGTGGGCTATACCAAGTATACAAACCCTAGGCCTTTGGCCTATTAGGATGTGCTTGTCTGTTATCACTTTAAACGTTCTTTGAGTCCAAAATCAAAACTGAAGACACTTTGTCTTACGATTGTCTTTGATTGTTAGAATTGATCATAGAAAAACCGAGTCAGTTTAAATTTCACGTCACTGAAAATTCACAGAGTCGCAACTGTTCACTAGAAACACGCATCTGATTTTTAGAATCGCATATGTTAAGTTTTGAGTCGCAACTATAATTTTGAGTCGCATCTGTTAAATTCTGAGTCGCATCTATCAGTTTAGCTCGCAATTGCTTTGGAAAAACCACATGCGTTATATTCTGAGTCGCATCTGTAATTTAGAGTCACATCTGGTAAAATTTGAGTCGCATCTGTCAGTCAGACCGCAATTGTTAAACTTGAACCGCATCTGTTAAATCCTACAACGCATCTGTCTGATTATCAAAAAACCAGAATTCACAGTCACTGTCCAGTCAACACGGTTATACCAGTTTCAGTTGTCTTCACACAAACAGTTTTTGAAACAGAAATCTGAAATGATTTGCTCAATTTTGCATACCTTAGGGTCATTTATTCGTTACCATAGTTGTCTTCAGTTAGAGTTTAGCTTCATCTTAGGGTACACATCACCTTGCATTAGACTTCTAGAAAGGTCACTTTTACAAACTTTAGGAGTAGTCCACCATCTATACTCTAGAAAAGTCATAGTGTCAACAAAATTTGTCATTGAACCTAGTCTTATCATCTTATACTTTGTCCTACAGAGAGTCATCCTAGCTCATCAGTCTAGTTAGGAAACTCAACTTGTCTTTGATCCTTGTCCTACATTGGTTCCTTGACTTCACTAAATTGACACCTTGATTAGACTTTAGGTAGTTGGTCCCTTCGTCTTAAGGTTTATAGAATTGATCACTTTAGGGTCTTGTTTAGACTTTGCATCTTTAGAGTCTAGATTAGTGTCATCCTAGGACATTCCTCACTTTGCATATGAAAATCCCAAAACATAGACTAGAGTCATAATGTTCATAGATATAGTCTTACATTTCCCGCATATTGAGCTTGTCTTACATGGTTGAAACTAGGTCTAAGAGAAGAGAGAGAGAGAGAGAAAACATGTCGAACCCAAATGAGTTCATCAATCCATTTTCTTCAAGACCTCATAAGACTCTATTAGACAAATTCACCACTAGAAACACTCAAGGACATATTGCAGTAGAGGACATAGAGGCTGCCGCACAGGACCCTGAGTTTGCCTCTTTTGTAGATGAGTACCTAGCAAATGATCGTCAACGGTTTTTAGGCAAATTGCTAGCTGAAGGTGCTACTTTACCTCCAGGATTTGATATCAGTACCTTACAAACTCAACCTACACAAGGGACAAATACTACGACTGCTAGTACTACTATACCTCAAGTCAGCATGACTATGCCAACTAGCACGTCTACACAGAGTACGACAGTCCATACGTCCCCATTTGGTACATCTAGCATGACATCGGGATTTAATTTCACTACAGGGGCTTCATCATCTACTCCCTTCGGTCCTCTTGTTGGGAATAAAAGGTCTAAAACCTTAGCCTCCACACCTTATGTCGGTGCTACCAATTCACAGTCAATGACTACACCCAATGCTAGTATCACGAGTACCATACCACAATCGATGGCCATACCTAGTGCTCAAGTCACTAGTACTATACCACGGATTACACAAACAGGGGGCATTCCCTCCTTCCAATATGGCAATCAAAATCCATTCACATAGTTTTCGAGTCAAAATCTACTCTCCCAAACTGGTACGCAGAATCCACTTACATTGATTCCGAATCAAAATCCCTTTTCACAAATTGGTAGTCAGAATCCGTCCACATAGATTCCAAGTCAAAACCAATTTACATCAATTCCGAATCAGAATCCTTTTGTCCAAAGTGGTACTCAGAATCCGTTTACACAGGTCTCAGGTCAACACCAATTTATGCTGATTCCTTACCAGAGCACGTTTACCAACATTCTGAATCCAAATCCACCTCAGATGTCAACATTTAATCGAAACCCATCACAAGGCTTTGGATTTCAGAATACATACCCGGATCCACATAATCCTCCTAGCACATCTTTGACCCAAGTTGATGTCCTACAAACACAAATGCAGGCATTACAAACGCAAATGGATAACATGTCTGTGTCAACCAAGAAATCGTTTTCAATAAAGGACATATGCCCATTTCCCTTTGATAGATCATTGTACATGACACCTTTCCCTCAGGGATATGTCATACCGAATCTCCCTAAGTACAATGGCAAACGAAACCCAATCGAACACATCAGGGAATTTTCTACCATATGCATAGATGTTGCTTATGATCCCACGTATCTTATGAGGCTGTTTCCAAGAAGTCTTGTAGGAATTGCATTAGAATGGTTTTCGAGTCTAGATTCTGGCATTAGATCTTGGGGTGAACTAGTTGAGAAATTTGTGGAGCAATTCTCCTTCAACATTAACCATGAGATAAATATAGCAACCTTGTGCCACACAACGCAAGATGAAGGGGAAACATTCATTACTTTCTTCCAGAGATGGAGAACTATTGCTAGTAGGTGTGCTATTGAAATACCCGAAAAACAAAAGGTTACAATGTTTTAGGAAAACCTTCATCCAAAACTCAGGAGTAACTTAAGGGTACATTGTTGCGTATCTTTTTCAAAACTAGTGGGAAAAGGGGTGATAATAGAGAAGGATCTCATTGAAAATGGTGAACTCAAGATGACAACATCAAATCAAAACCCGATTGTACAAAACACCCCCACGGATAGAAACAGATTTTGGTCTCGCAACAAAAATGTCATAAATGATGGGGTGGTTGATGCTAAAACACTACAAGCAGGATCCCTCCTCACATTACAAGGACCTCATTCTTTTGCAAACACGCTTAATGTTGTCAATCAACCTCCTAGCGTGGTCCAAAATACTCAACGTCCACAACCGAGAAGATTTCAAAAACGTGAGTTCACTCCCTTAGGGGAACCCATTGAGTCGGTGTTCAAACAATTGCTACAACATAACCTCATACAGCTGCAGGAACCAAGACAATACGATCCAGGACAGTTTAAACTAGCTTGGTGGGATGACAATGCCTTTTGTGATTATCATAGGACTAAGGGACATAACCTACAAAATTGTCGACAACTGAAGAATATCATACAGGATCTTGTTGAAAGAAGAATTATTGAAGTTAGTGGACAAAAACAAAAGACATCGAACAATGATCATCAAGTCTTTTCAGACCCACTACATGATCATGGGAAAGGAACTGTCCCCAGTTCGAGTACTAAGACCAATATGTCAGCCAACTATGCGAGTATCAAACATGATTATGATAGTGGCAAAATCATTCATTGCCTTCGCGCCGCTGATCAAAACATCAATACCATTACTATCAATGCTAATCCTGAGTGTGCGGTCAATACTCATCGTACTAAGTTCACTATCCAAGGCCCTCCATCACAGCAAACACCCCAACCTTCCAAGTTACGATATAACCTACTTGACCAATTGGGGAAGACCCCAGCCCAAATCTCAATCTTGGAATTGTTGCGTATTTCTCCTGAACATCGATCTATCCTCGATAAGGCTTTACAGAACACCACGGTCCCTAATGACCTTGATTTCAATCGTTTCCAAGAAATGGTGGGCTACTTGACCAATAATCACCATGCCACGTTTTCTGAACAAGACTATGCCACGAAAAAGACAAACCATAATGACCCTTTACATCTAGAAGTCCTTGTTGATAACACCAAAGTTAGATGAGTTTTGGTAGACGGAGGAGCAGGGTTAAATCTATGCACTTTAAAACTAATTAAGGCATTAGGTATTTCAGAAGCATGTGTAGACACCACCAAGAGTATTGTCATTAAGGCTTATGATGATGAAGAACGAAAATCAAAGGGGGTGGTAACACTTCCTATCAGAATTGGTCCTGCGGTAATGGAGACAAACTTCCAGGTCTTGGATCTCACCCTCCCTTATAACCTTCTGCTAGGTAGACCATGGATTCATGCCATGAAGGCGGTCCCTTCTACGTATCATCAGTGTCTTAAATTCCCTTACAATGGCACCGAAATAACTATAGATGGTGATCCCGATACTTTCTAGTATTGCACTAATCTAAAGGAGATCCCTCAACGTCAAGTGCCAGTCAACCAAGAGGCATCACCATCTAATCCATCTTATGTTAACCTGTCCACACTCACTCGAACCTCTATTTCACCCTCAATTCCTACCACACCTAGGGTTGAGATCCAAGACAAGGGTTGCGGAGAGTATTACATGAAGACTTCTTATTGTGTTAGCCATTTGGTTCCTCCTAAGTCATATGGTTTACCTACAACAGGTAGGGGACAGTCCATGATCACTATACATGTTCCCCCCACAACAACTTTCACTAAATGGGGTGAATTAAGCAAAGAGGTTGTAGATGCAGAAGATGTCACTTCCTGGCTGTATAAGGAAGATAATCAGGAACCCCTTTTACTTGCTCATATTCCTAAAAATCTATATGGAAAGGGTTTCAAAATTATGCAAAGCAAGGGATATGATGGACAGAGTGGTTTAGGCTTAAACCAAGATGGCAGAATTGAACCAATATTTGTTTCTCAGTGGCCAAAAGGAGTAGGGCTAGGGTTTCAACCGATCCAGATTGGCGTTCCTAGTACTCCATTACCCTTACTTGAGGAAGTACGTGCTTCATAAGATATTAAGACATCTCACGAACCAGTAGACCAATATCATTATGACTCCCCTGATTCTAACGATTATGAGTGGGATTCCTTATCCTCTACTTCTTCCATGGACCTTGACAAATTATTTGGAGAACTTGACTTGATGTTAAGTTCCTCACCAAATCCTTTAAATTCCTGTCCACCAAAGAAAATGACAAAAGAGGAATGGTTTAAACACTACTATTGGGAATCACTTGATCCTACCTCTTGGCAACTTGAGCCACCTGTTTCTGATAGTCAAACCCTGGCGTTAGGCCCACCTATTCACCCACCTAGACCCAAACCTAAGAGCAAAGAGGACCTGGTACAAGATTTTTTTAACCACATGAATAATTCAATCTTTACCTTGACCCCATTAGACTTTGATAACTCCGACGATGACATGCCCTTAGTCTACCCCCATCTCATTGATTGGGATCAACAAGACGCACCCGTCTTAGACACTTTTGAGAACGACGAAGCAATTGCTGAGTTCCTGGGATTACGAGAAGGCATACCTAACGGGAATCATAAAGCTAGTTTTACCATTGACTTGGACAACAAATCATATTTTGGGGAATCTGTTCAACCCTCCAGTCGCAAAAATGAGAAAAAGAATAAACAAGATAAAAAGGATGAGTCTCTAGGTGAAAACCGAAAGGCACCTTTAGACAATGAAAAAGTAAAAAGAAAGGACGCATTCGAAACAAAGATCATTAGAAGCAAACATGCAATACTATATTATCTAAGATGCAAATCTAGATGTTAAGCAACAAAGAACATAGGAAAGTCAGAAACGTAAACAAAACTAGAACAATCTCACCAATTTCGAACGTATTTCCATGATTCATCTCGATTTCCCTTCTCCATTTTGCTTGTGTAGTATAATTGCCCTCAGATTTCTTGTAATTCGTGCAAGTATAGCCTAAGATAATGATTAGCAAAATATCGAAGATTCAAGACAAAGTGCTCTCAAAAGTCATAAGAATTCGCGAGAGAGATCGAGAGATATTTTGAGAGAGTTTTCGAGAGAGATTGGAATGAAGAATGACAAATAAATTTATAGAAAATCGATTATTCGAACGACTGGCCAAGATCGAAAGACCAACGGACAGTTGAGATCGACTGATTAGACATGCATTCTGATAACTGTCAGTAGTGACATGAGTGATACAAACTAGGAATAGAATTAAAGATTAAATAATTGATTTAATCTTCAGTTCGGTATTCGAAAACATGAGAAATATCTTTGCATGACAAAGATAAAGATTGATTACATCAACTCTTGTTTGGATGCACGCACAACATTTAATTAATTAAATAAGAATATTTAATTAATCCGCATGTACACGCAATTGAGTTAGAACTGGACGATTTGAATGATTTGACGAAGAGATTACTCGAAGATGCCACTAAGACATCAAAGCAAGAGTTAACTGAGCGATTAAAATAGATGTCGAAGTCGAGTAAAAGTGAATACTTAGATAACTCACATAATTATCTAAAATATAGAGGAATGCGTTAAAATAGAATTAATGAATTAAATAATTCATTTAATTCAAGACTTGATATTTGAAGAATAATTAAATAAATAATATTTATTTAATTAAATGATGAAGGGATTTTAAATGAATAATTAAATAAATAATGAATTTATTTAATTATAGTTGAAATATGATAAAGAATAAATTAAATAAGAATTTATTTAATTTGACAAGACGGATAAGGTTAATTAGTAACATAATTAAATAAAAAGCGTTTATTTAATTAATCAAATAGACTAAAGAAAATGTGAATTAATTAAATAATTAATATTATTTAATTAATAGAAGAATTAATAGAAGAATTAATAGAAGATGAATTGATTAAATAATTAAGATTATTTAATCAATAGAAGAATTAATGTTAAGACGAATTAATTAAATAATTAAGATTATTTAATCAATAGAAGAATTAATGTTAAGGTGAATTAATTAAATAATTAAGATTATTTAATCATGACCATGAAGAATAAGAATTATGAAGAATATTGAAGTCGTAGGCCTAAACCAAATTTTGGTGTCTACACCTAGACCTAGTAACTCTTTGGTACTCCAACTTGATCTAAGTTAAAATCGGCCCTCCTTCTAGCACTAATTTTGTTGATGTAGATGTTATACACACAACAACATGCAAATAAACCATTGCTACTCGAACAAGAGAACCTATCTTTCTTGAAAGAATCACTAGAATTTCTTGGTTAAAGGGAATCTTAGCTATCCCAAGGCTCAATAATGTCAACTCTTGACTCACTAGATTCACTTAGGGTTTGTTGTGCAATTGTTATTAAACATAAGAGGCTCTTGAATCTTTTAACTTTCAAACAATCCAATAATGAAAAGATTTCAAAAAATATAACATGGATTACCTTTCACATTTCATTATTCCAAGTCATTCAAAAATAACTACGAGAAGATTATAATTAAGAGGAAAAGGGCCTAAGAAATTAATAGGTCCTAGTTATTATCCATGCATTTACAGAGAAATAAATAAACCAAAGCATCAACTATTTTGTATTTCACCATATTGCTTCACAACTACATACAAAATAATGCAAAAAGTTTGAAGAAAATAATCGTTCACCACTGAAATAACATGAAAATGTACCCAAATCTAGCAAATAAAATTGACTCTTCTAATAGGAGTAAACAACATACAGTTATGCAAGATTTGTGATTTGGAATAACCTTCAAATTGTTTTAGTATTAAAAATATCTACTAGAAATACAAATTTTTATACTGGAATTGAACATAAAATATGGCATAAGCATTAAATTGGTGATGTTCCAATTCTAAGTCTAATCGATTCAGCAAATTTTGATCACTAAAAAAGAATGAATGCCTGCATTTTATAGAACACAAGGCAGTAGTCAACTAAAAAAATCACATGGATTAGAAAGAACAAGCCAATCAAAATAAAACACACAACACAAGAGCACAGGTGGCACACTAATAGATTTTTTTTGTAGTTCCTGAAGCTATAGTCAAAGTTGACCCTTTGAATTCCAATGATGACCCTCTAGTCCTTGAAATCAAGGATAAAAGAACATTGGGTTTTGTAGTCTTCAAAATTGTGAGAACAAAACACCAACCTTCTTTTAAAATTCTTGATTATGATGGAGTTGCACTTTCAAGAAAATAACCTCCAAGTGGAAGTCAAGAAAAACCTTTTGGTTCTGCTAGCATCCAAAAACCTGTGTCCTCTTTTCTTCTAGTTTCCCACTATCTTCCTTTTGAAATTTCCTCGATTGATTCTTCTCCTCCTTCTTTGAGCTTATATTCCCTAAAGGCCATCAAAACCCAATTTATGTCTTCCTTTGGGACATTTTGCATCATCTTCCAATAGAACTTCTCCCATGCATATTCTTCTATCAAAAATTTTATAGCTTGATTTCTTTTAGCTACATCAAGCTCATATATTACCATGTGATTGCAATATTTGATCATTTCATCCATGGCCTCCTAATTTAATGACTGAAAAGGGTCGTTAATTACTTTCCCAACCAAACTTTTGAATTCTTTTACCTTAGTGTCATCCCATCCCATGTCATCCTAATTACATATCTGCTACATGAGCATTTCCATGAGATCCAAATCATTATCCACCATCTTTTCACCCTAGTCGATCACCTTCTGTAGCTCTTTTATATTGTTGCACAGACAACTGCCATTGCGCCAATTCTATCTTTCCAATTTGTATATTTGTATATATTTCTTAGGGGGAGATCCGATGAATGTTAAAAAAATTGGTATATGCGCCCTTTTCCCTTGATTTCAAAGGGGGAGAATGGTTTGGAGAATGTTTTAGAGATTTTTGGCATGTTTCCATCAATGACAAAGGGGGAGATTGTTGGAAGAATTTCATTGATACTATTGTTGGCAACATGAGCATGAGGGATAAACACAAGGTATATTACTATGTGTTGCAATGTTGTCATTGATGTCAACATTATATCTTAATATGAAGAGTTTGGTGTATATCATTTTGGTTGGTTTTAATAGGTCTTGAAATGATTATGGTATACAATTTTGCAAGATGTTTTGATCTAGAAAATTTAGTCATGTTGGAAATTGACTAAGTGTCAATTCTGCTAATTCAATATGATAGAGTATTCATTTTTGGGTCCGCACTAGTCCACAATTGAATTTTTCACTCTATGCTTATAATATTATTTTTTTGGTTGTTAGAAGTATCTAATTCCATAATTGCATCATGTTTTGAGTTTTGGTTTGAGAGATCTAAGTAACAGAAGTTTGGTCTGACAATTTACAATTATTCTATGTACAATGCATTTGAGTGGGAGAGTCTGCACTTCTCAATAAATATGTTTTTGGCTTTGCGCTTTTGACGATAAGTTGACAAATGGCAATAGTGTATGAATTCTAGTTGGCGTCGAGTTTTGAGGTCCACGTGTCTGAATGTGGATACACGGTTGAAGAATTTTGGTATTAGGTCTTTTGCGGTGCCAACCTAATAAGTGTGAAGGTATGCAAAGGTTAAATAAGTGGTGCAGTCTTATATGGGATCTATTATAGGTCCATGCCAACCTATTTCAAGTTGTTTTGAGTTTTGAACCTTGGTGCAAAGCGTGTGTGGAAAGGATTGAAGCCAACAAGTTATGTTTTGAATATTACATCTAATTAGGCTGACATAATTGATGATATGCTAGAAGTGGATATATATGTTAGATCTTTTTTGGTGTTTGGTGGTGTGATGAATGTTGCGAATATCCTACATGCAAATATTATCAAAGTAGTGTGAATTTAAGTTGTGAATGTTGAGTAGAAGATTAAAGTGATGTGAATGTTGAGTATAAGATTAAAGTGATGTGAATGCAAAGGAAACAAGAGTGTTAGATCAGAATCAAATGAAGTTTGTAAAGTCAGTTTATTGAGCTTCATTAGAACTATATTTCATGCATACGATAGATGCAATTGTAACAATTCAAAATAGGATGTGAGCCACAATCTCTCTTCTATATTTTTCTTTATGGAAAATGAGTCCACTTGGATAGTGAGTCCACCTACAGTGAGCACTTCTGTAAATATACTATAACTGGTTATAATATATTGTGAGCTAATCCTCACTATGGTTTTTCCCATTTTGGTTTTTCCATGTAAAAATCTTGGTGTTCATGTATTATGTGGTGTTATTGATGTTTCATGCTTTCTTTCTTTATTACAGTTGAATATGCTTTGGTGATTGGATGTTTAATGTTTGAATGGTTTAAGAGAATACTGATTCACCCCCCCTCTCAGTATTTTGGGTGTTCAACAATTGGTATCAGAGCCTGGGTCACAGGTTCAAACCCCTCATTTGCATTTGGGGATTGTTACAAGGTGTGTGCCCTTGGTCTCCTTGTGCTATGCAGCGTAGCGCTTGGGTTCGTGACATAGCTTAACTACCTCACATGGATTCATTAACTCTGGTGGTTTTATCGGGCATTGACAAGTCAATATTTTTGTGCATCGAAACCCTAGTTCAATGAGCGAACGAAAAGGTATTTATGAATCTTGCTTACCCTAGTTTTTAGAGAACTTTGTTTGAAAGCAGTTTGAATCTATCTTGCAATGGCTACACCAAGGGTTATAGAGATTACATAGAAACCACAACCTAAGTTTAAGAAATATCCTATGAAATCTATAGAAGACAACCCGCTAAGCGCTTTTCACATGTTCCATATGGGGTTTTGTTGATTGAGGATATTATAATCTATATTCATGGAAAAATGGAAGAATTTGATCACACTAAGCTAGCCGATCTATGGATGAAGGTATTGACTGGAGATAATTTTTTCCTAAAACTAGAGTATCAAAACCCAGTTGCAAAGAAATTGGATGTATGGCAATGGTTTCCAAAAAAAAAATTTGATAGCAAGTGGGTTAGAATAGTATTAAGTAGATTCCATGATAAATTTATTTGGACCAACATGCCTAACATGATAACAAAAGAGGTGATTAGAGAGGTTACAGGTCTATGCTCTACTAAACCTATTTCTCTACTAAAATCGGTTAAGAATGAAGTGGTAATGGAACTCAGAGGTCTAACATATGACAAGAGGGCTTTAGCAGTAAATCCCATCTGTAATCTAGTTGTGAGGTATGTAGCAATGTTGATTAGCTACAAAATCTATTTCACTAATAGAGATAATTATGTATCTGCCATCGTAATTAATGTGGCATATGAGATGGTTGAAAAAGGAATGGACTATGATCATTGTGAGTTGCTAAGGAAACAATTGATGGAAATTATGAAGTAAACAAATGAGAAGAAGTATGCATTTAAGTATGGTACTTTGTTTATGTGTTTACTTTTCTATTTTCTAAAAAAACTCCCTAGAACCAAAGGAGTGAAATGGTTGCAAGGAAGACTGATTGATTATCAGATCAAAGATTTCATGAGTAGTCTTGGTGATGGAAATGCATAAGACGAGGCACTAGCTGCCTTCTTTGTTGTTTTTTAGAAAATAATGCATGAGAGAGATAAAATTCCAAGGAAAATGGTAGAGAAATATAAAAATAACATCATATTTTTGGTTAATACTAATGAATGCATCATGGAGGTAGTTGAACCAAGGACTATGTGGATCCCTGCATTGGGATATGAGGTTAATGAACAAGAGATAACTAGTTTAGCTGACATTTTGTTGAAAAGTGCAAAGGACACAACTAAAGAAAGATATGGCACTTATGAAGAGAAGCCCATGGAGGTGCACATGGATCATAAGAAACTAGTAATATAGAAGAAGGTTAGAAAGATGGTTGAAGAGATTGTAGAGGAAATGATAATCTCTAAGGAAAAAATGCAATATGAAAGGGAAAAAGCTAAGGGAGAATCTAATGCTACAAGAGGATCAAAAAGTACATGAAGATTTGGTAGGATAGCTACCACTCCTTCGTTTATTCAGAAGTCCTCTGGGACTAGGCAACCTATTGAAGAGAAGATAAAATCAACTGTTAATCCTCTTGTGAAGGATAAATCCCCTTCGGTTATGCATATGACAAGGACAGAGAAGAAGAAGGCTACTTTGGTAGCACCACCTATTGCCCCTTCAAAGAAAAGACAAAAGCAAAAGGTAGTAAAAGAAAGGTTTACAAGTGTAAATGTACAGGAAGAAGAAGAGGAGGAAGAGGAAGTTCCTTTGTTGGTTCGCAAGAGGAGAAGTGATGCTTCATAAGGTGAATCCAATACTAAATAAAAGGTTTGACATTATTGACACAAACAGTGAAGAGGAAATTGAAGAAGAAAAGAAGAAATTTGTTGTTCATATGAGAGAAAAGAAGAAAGAAGCCACCAAGAAGGCTTCTCTAGAAAAGAAGAGTGCAAAAAGGACTCTGGGTGAGAGAAAAGAACAAAAACATAACTTGTCAGCTTCAATCCTTTTCACACACGCTTCACACCAAGGTTCAAAACTCAAAACAACTTGAAATAGGTCAACGTGGACCTATAATAGATCCCACATAAGACCGCAACACTTATTTAACCTTCGCATACCTTCACACTTATTAGGTCGGCACTGCAAAAGACCTAATACCAAAATTCTTCAACTTTGTATCCACATTCGAACACGTGGACCTCAAAAATCAACGCCAACTGGAATTCATACAATATTACTATATGTCAGCTTATCCTCAAAAGTGCAAAGAAAAAATTTATCTGCAGAGAAGTGCGAACTCTCCACTCAAATGCACTATAAAGAAAATAATTGTAAGCTACCAGACCAAACTTCTGTTACTTAGATCTCTCAAACTAAAACTCAAAACATAATGAAATTTCAGAATCAAATACTTCTAAAACCCAACAAAATAATGTTAGAAGCATACAGTGAAAACTTCAATTGTGGACTAGTGCGGACCCAAAAATGAATACTTTGTCATACTAAATTAGCAAAATTGACACTTAGTCAATTTCCAACACGACTAACTTTTTCAAATCAAACCGTCTTGCAAAATTGTATACCATAATCATTTCAAAACTTGTTAAAACCAACCAAAATGATCTGCACCAAAGTCTTCATATCAAGATACAATGTTGACATCAATGACAACACTGCAACACATAGTAATATACCTTGTGCTTATCTCTCATGCTCATGTTGCTAACAACAATATCAATGAAATTCTTCCAACATATACAATGTAGTAGAGAACATTTCTCCCAAGACAATTGGAGCTTCCAAGTCTTCAGCTTTGGAACATCTTATTTTGTCATTACATTTTCATCTAATATAAACTAAGTGTCTATATTTTCAATAGCCTTCATTTGTCACAATTCTATATCATTATATTCCAAGTAGTCCTTATATTTAGTCATTAATATTTTGGATTTCTTGAGCCAATGAGAAGCTTCTCTGGATTTTCCTATGGCTCCCCTTATAGCTTCTTCATCCTATTGCATCAATTTTTCTACCCAATTGTCAATCACATTCACTTTATGTTTCAGATTCTCAATCACATCTACATGCTCCTTAGACATTAATATTGGGTCTAAAGGCAATTCCACTAATGACCGGCTTGATTAAGTTATTGCTCGAATAAGATTCTACATTTGAGATATGTACTCCTTTAATTCCTTTTTATTCTACTTCTCTTCTCTTATACGAGCACCAATCGCTTCCAGGTTCATCTTCATTTCCTCTATCTCTTGCTCTCATGATGAATGCCCTAGGTTAAAGGTTGATATCTTGTAATCTTTGGGTGTAATCTCATCCTTTTCTTTGTTTTTTACAAGGGTGGTCACCTGCAGAACTTTCCCACCATTTTCATTTCTCCTTATAGCATGCCTAACCCTATCCCTAGTTTTAGGAATCAGTGTTTCCAATTCTTGCATCATGCTTTTGAAATATAGTGGTACTAACTAAACCTACATTGGTGGTTGTAGTTGACTAGCCAACCAATCAAGAATATCCTCACCTTGAGATACTTCTTTGGGCCCTCTTTCGAGTGTTTGATCTATGGGTTCATGTCTAGATTCACGATCTTTACCCTTTTCTTGATCAAAAGTATTTTTGATGTTTTCTCTTGATTGGGGTGACTCCTTGTGGTCTTGTTCTGGTAAATCCTCCGCTTCTTCTACAATTGCTTCATATGTTTCTAGAATGTTGATTTATTATAATCCTTCAAGCTTCTCATTATTATATTTTGTAGATTCTCCTGATTGAACTTCTTCCAAGTTCTCTTTTCCATGAGCTTTTGATATCTCCTCCTATATGTCATCACCAGTATCTACATTTTGAGATTGTTCCCTAGTTACCTCAACCTTTGCACACTCATCATCCTACATTTCTTCTTGTTGTTTGTTGAGGGGAGCAAAACCCCATTCTTCTTGGTTGATGTCATCTCTCTATATCGGAGGTATTACTTCTACCACCTCCTCCACCATTATTTCTCCTTTTGTAGGATCATATTTTCTTTGAATAGGTGGATTCCTTGCTACCTTAGTAATATTTCCTAGAACACCTTTCCCCTACTCTTCTGTGACTAACGTAAGTTTGGCTACTACCTTTGGCTTCTGTTATCCTAGCCTTTGTCTTATGAGTTGGTCCAATTGATCACGTACCCTCATGATTTGGTCCATTGTCATGTTATGTTCTTCGATGGTAGGTAAATAGGTTTCCCCTATAACTTGTCTAACTACACATGTTTCCACTGATGGTGGGTATGCAAAAATGGATTCCACTAGCTGTGATGTTGATCCTCTATTCTGAGTATACCTTGTTGTCATGTAAAGTTACTTCTTGTAGGGTGAGGAATTCACCCTGTGGTAACTTAGTTGATGAAGAAATTTCTCTTACCTGGCCTATCAAATTAGTAGGAAATTCTTTGACCTATCTATTGGGATCTTTCAACTATGAAGCAACTAAAATTCCTCTGCTTGGGATTTTAATAATCTTTTCTTGGCTCTCTTCCAGAGCTCTTGCTTTAATGATTTTCTTTTTATTTTTCAAGTAATCGTCATATCCATTATCTTCTATTCTATTCTTTGTATTTCTTCTTGGTGGGTATGTGATGGCTACTCCTTCAACTTTTAACCTTAGGATGTTTCTCTCAATCCAAATTTGGTTGAATTCAATGACTAGTTTAGTTACTTCATCTAGTTATGTCACTTCAGGTTCTTTCCAGTCAGTATTTTCTATGGGTTGATCAAAAACCTTATTTGAATTTTATTTTGGATTCAACACATTCTCATCATCCTCTGTCAACTGTATCGAAACATCATGTGTTCCCATGGTCAACATTTAATTCAGTGTTAGCCTCTGATGAGCTCTTAATCTTACTTCATGCTCATCAACACAATCAATCGAATAATCTTCTATATGGAATGTATGGGTGAATTTCCTACCCAATTTCTTGGCAAACCTTTCTCCTAGATCATAATTAGGCCTTCTTAGTCCAAAATATTTCAACCCATGCATCAGTAACTCATTCTTTGTCAACTTGGCATTTAGAGCTATACTACACTTGTAACTTCTCATAAGGATAGGGAATCTAATTTTCCCCTTCTTATGAGCCTGCAGGAAGTCATCATGGGACTCCATCAATTTCCTAGAAAACTCCAACAGTAGTATTTTATCTATGGGATATTTAGGTAGTATGTATGAAAAACCAAAAAACCCTTCAATCCCTATGTAGGTGAACATGGGAAACTGGATATACCAACATCCATGACCTGTGATGACAGCTTGTGCATCCACCAATATTCTTTTGGCTTTGTCACCTTCCATAGCTCAGATCACCCTCATCACAAATGCATCATTAACCCTTTGGTAGCTTTCAATATACCATTGAGTTGTTATTTAAGGAAAATGATCATAAACCAATCTTTGTCTAGGGCTAACCCAAAGGGTTCCAACCATATTCAAACCTTGGATATTTTCTTTTACTGCACATGAATATATTACATAGGAGGATGTATGTAGAATACAACTGGTGCTTCAAATGTTCGTATATTTTCACACAAATAATAAGCAATAAAAACCTACATACCCACTTGACTAAAGTGTAGGAGAGCAACAAGTTTTATGTGACCTCTTAGTCTATTTTCTATCCTTTTTTTTTTAAGTTTGACTAAGACAGGTAGATGACACTAGGTGAGACTTTGATTTATAATCATTACTCTTAGTTGAAAGTGAAGGAATGTTAGAAACACTATAATAGGGTTAAAAAGTCATTTGTATTCTCCATCATCAAGTTTTTGGAGAATTAATATGTTAAAAGTTATCCTTGGAGGAAAAAACCCTTTAACAAACTGGGGGAGTTAGTTTATCCAATTCAAAACATTCACATAAATTCAGGGATTCCAAAAGACTTGATACAAACAACATTAGTAAATCCTAGTGACAAGTTAATATTATTGGAAATTTATAGATAATTATTGATGTATAAATAATTATAACTGGGAAGCACAAGGTAGGTTCCCACTTCCCCATATTTGTGGGATCCTACTTAGGCTCAAATATTCACCATGCCAAGGTAATTGAGCAATAAATAATATTATTTTTTGTAATATATAATCAAGAATGAATTTGAACCTATAGGAAAGATAAGGCCATTTATTAGAAGTTTCTACAAGCATGAGGTAGATCTAGAAGATTACTGGGTAGATAGCTTGGATGAGCATGAAATGAGAATAAAGGGTTATTATCGAATGACCATCCCATAGGTCAAAAAAATTAATGTTAAAAGGATCCTTACATGTATTAATAAAGATGGGAAAGTATTAGACCCATCATATAATTTGAAAAACATTTTCAATTAGTGGACTAACATAATCAATTGGTCCATTCATGATGACACCTCCATTGAAGCTTGAATATAGGAGGTAATCAAGAGAGCAAATATGTGGCTCAAAAATCCATTCCCCATGCATGATATCACTTCTATAATTAAAATAAAATATATACAAAGAAATGAGAAACATCAAAAGTGGAGTTGTAAATGAAACTACTCGTGTAGTTTAAGGAGATGAGGAACAAGAGGAGGAAAAGTAAAAACCCTTAGTAAGGAAGAGCCCTAGAACACAATGCTCCAAAGACACTCAATGATAAGGAACTCCAACTGTCCAAGCATCATCACCCCCTCTCAGTCCAAATGTATCACTACCACCTGTTAGAAACCAAGATCTGAAATGCAAACCAGAAAATCACCTTCCACAGAGAGAAAAACAAAAAAAAGCAGAGCTATTGCAAAAAGATGTGCAACATAATATTATTCAGGAATTGATAATTACAAGATATGATTTGCTTTATAAAATCAAAGATGAATAACCCTAATCTTATCTTGAGCAACAAGATAGCTCAATAAGATAAAGATGAGAATTAATTAACCTAGGAATTAAATATTACCTAAGTAAAGTTATGCAAGTGTAATTAAATATTAATTACACTAACACCCCCCCATAAGTGCAACTTAGGGAGACTAAAAAAGCATGCACCTAAAACTAAGATGAATGCAAGAAAGCATGAATGGGTCCCGACAACAAGGCCTAATCAGGTACCCAAGTACAAATGCAATAATGAGGTAGAGAAGGAAAACCCAATGGGACAAAACCCCCCTACAATGAGATGACTGCTGCAAAGAAGCACTGGAAGAACACTGGAACCGCAATTCGACAAGCAAGGAAAGATACTTTTGTCTACAACTGAAACCAAAAATGGAATCATAATAATGCAATAACAGACCCGATGCCACAGAACACTAGAAAACTCACAAACTGGAACAATCCTAGAATATGTGAAGCAACAGTAGATGAGATGATGACAAAATCTGGAAACTGTGTATCTTGATGCCGATGCCAAACTGTGACTAAAACTCTTCCATGGGAATGAGTACCATAAAGACTCTGGAATAGTAACCATAAAAACATGGCCCTCAAACTGAGAAGGATCTTAACCAATGCAGATCAAGAAACATAATCTCTCAACTGAAGTGTGAACCGATGAATCTGATATGTGTCAAGCTATAGCAATATGTGGCCAAAAGAAAATAAGAAACCAGATATAACCCATGCGAGTTGCCATCAAAACAAGATGGAGATCAAAGTGCATGCACACTCTAATCAAATTATTATGCAAGAAACCCCCCTGATGGAACTTTATCTCAGTTCATTTATTACAATAACCCAACAACTGTAAAAGGAGAGAATGCTAAACATGCATAAACAAGAGAGAAAAAGTAAACCTAGTGCATGAAAACAAAAATAGA
The DNA here is from genome assembly GCA_007258455.2 of Sequoia sempervirens. NCBI lineage: Eukaryota > Viridiplantae > Streptophyta > Pinopsida > Cupressales > Cupressaceae > Sequoia > Sequoia sempervirens. The sequence continues at coordinate 67,081 of VDFB02004951.1, forward strand.
GTGCATGCACAAGATAAAGTTCACATCTAAATCTCTAATAAAAGTAAACCTTAGATCTATGTAGAGGCCAAAACCATCTTTCCAACGCCGTGAAAATCACGAAAAACGGATAAGCGAGTCAAAAGATACGTCTCCCGGAGTGAAAACAACATGCAACTTCTGAGGCTGAAAAAGGCATCAAAAAAACAAAACCAGAAAATCACACCTGCACCATTGCATAGAGCGTTGAAACAAATTTCCGACGATATCTCGTTTGCAAAGAAAGGACGTCGTATGCCCAAGTTACGAGAAAATGAAAAAAATCCCTATAAAAAGGCCTTTGCAGCACTAACAAGGGGCAAAAAATAAGCACCCCCGGCTTCAGCTCCTAGTTTTCCATATGTCCCTGTGCAGGGCCGACAGAAAAAATAATCCGCCAGGGCCAGAAAACGCAGTGCTCGGTCACAATATGACTGCCGGCAGAAGCATTGAGGCCCTCGGGGGCTGGACATGGCGGAGCGACGCGGGTGTAGGGAGCCGCCGGTGGTGGGTTGCGGCCAGGTGACCGCCACTGGAATGGGTGGTGGGATGTGGTGGCCACCACCCTGACTAGTGGCGAGGGGGTGGCGGAGCCCAAATGAACTGGATGCGCAAAAATCATCAAGATTTTTGTGATTTTCTTTGATTTTTTTATTTTTGATTTTTTTCAAAAAATGTGCCTCATGAAGCATGTTGGGGAGGCCGTACGGCCTCCTTGAAATTTTTTTTTGCCTCCCCAATCGACTGTGTCCAAATCGAACAAATTTTATATCAAAATAGGGGTTTTTGGGCGCTGCGAATCCAACGACGAAGTCTGTTTTGGCCCAAAGTGCCCAGAAAATTAGGCGACCCCCAGATCTATTAGAAAAATCACCGAGCTTGAAACCCTTGCAGATCTGGAAAACGGTGACCAAAATGAATGAAGTAAAAGCCATTTCTAACTTTTTCCAGTGCTTTGAATCCAACGGAAAACCCCGATCTAATCCAAGACGCTGCATAAATATGCTCAAGGAATGAAACCCTTGAGGGACCCCAAACGAGCTCTACAATGTATTCCTCCAAAAAAACTGAGAAGGGGCTACAAATCGAGGCTTTGATACCATTTTAAAAACCAAGATCTGAAATGCAAACCAAAAAATCACCTTCCACAGAGAGAAAAACAAAAAAAAGCAGAGCTATTGCAAAAAGATGTGCAACATAATATTATTCAAGAATTGATAATTACAAGATATGATTTGCTTTATAAAAGCAAAGATGCATAACCCTAATCTTATCTTGAGCAATAAGATAGCTCAATAAGATAAAGATGAGAATTAATTAACCTAGGAATTAAATATTACCTAAGTAAAGTTATGCAAGTGTAATTAAATATTAATTACACTAACACCACCTACTATACTACCAAGTGCCAAACTCATTATGTTACACCCCGAATTTTGATTTGCAAATTAGTTTTGAATTTTACATTAAAAATGTGTTTTTGACATCATTGGATGATTATATGTCATTTGATATTTTGATCAAATTATAATGCAATGCAATGTTTTTTTATTTTAATGATTATTATTATTTAATCAAGATTATGATATCGTGACTAACAATGGACTATGTTACTGGCTTTCTAAGTTGAATGCAAGATCAAATTTTATCATCCCAGAGGGAGAGGGAGAGTATCACTTGAGAGAAGAATATACACATGGGTAAACAAACAAGTTAATGCCAATTGAGTCAAAAACACACTCATGTAGGTTTATGTATCAAGTTCGGGTAAGTAACCCCAATTTTTTCGGTGAATTTATTTTATGTTTTAGCTAAGTATGGTCGAGTCGTAAGGTTAGGTTAAGTCTTATATGGTCTTTGGCCTAGTCTATCACAATAAAAATGTGTTATGTGGTATCATCATCATCTTTTTGATTAATAGATTTATATATAAAGTTTATTCAATTATTATCTAAATATATATTTTTAAAATATAATATATATATATGAAATATGAATAGATATATAATTAAGAATATATAAATATATATAATATATATGATATTATGTTAGCATAAATTCCAACGACCTGTTGAAGGAGCCATAGTTTTTGAGGCAATTATGTTAGTAGAGGTTATAGAGAACAAGTTGAGGGTTTTTAGATTGCATTCTTGTTGATTATTATTCATTCTAGCTAATGAATGTGAGAGGAAGAAAAGAGGAGTCATATGTTTTTTAAGACAAATGCTTTTGTGAACAAAGGTAATTATTCAAGTTAGAGCAGATTTTTAGACTGTAGCTAGCTATAGATACTTGGATTAGTTAAGAACTTAGAACTCAAAAGTGCAGAAGTAAAGTAACAGTTTAGGCATATTTTTATACTCTACTTTTTTTCTCTTTAAATTTTGTTAATATAATCTGGAGTTTCAGATTTGAAAAGTTATAAGAATATTTAAATATATTGAAACATATATGTTGAAATAGTGAATGTGTAGTGTGATTTTTATAGACCTGTGCATGCAATTATTTAATTTCTCTTTTAGAGCTGTATATGACAACAGAGAAGAGATATGTTAACCTACTACAATAAGTTGAATAAATTATTATATTTAACTCATGAAAATAAATTTGTAGTCTGATATATATGTACATATATATAGATATATATAGAGTGTGCCACGAATATTTTATATTGTATATGATATATGTTACCAAAATTTCACCTATAGCTCAATTTGGTAGAGCTGAAACAGTTGTTACATCTAAGGTGAAAGGTACTCCAATAAATTTTTGCTAATCCTAATCATTTGCATGTGAAGTTTCAAGTGGAATTTAGTTTTTATTATGCAATATTTTATAACAGAAAGACATTATACAAATTGCATGATATTGATGTATTTCATTCATATTGAAGTGAAAATGTACACAATGTTGTTTCATTCATTGAGATCAAAATAATGCTTAAATATCCCACACAAGTCATGGGAATGACTGAATTGAATTAATACAACAATGTATGCAAGCTATACATCTGAAGATAAAGTAAAGGAAAAACACATGAGAAGAGATCATATCTGTCATTGCCTTAATGGTTGGTGTTGATGTCAATCCTTCTATCTTCATCTTGATCCTCCTATCTTCAACTCCTCTAGTTCCAGATCTCCAAATGTACTTGCGGATGATTGAAAGATTTTGTTAGAGCTCGGGACATGAAATCTCATCATATGTTTCATCAACATACATATAACTTATAGCTATGATGCATTAAATCAATTGAGCCATTATCAAATAAATGCAAAAGAGCCAAATCAGATCATCAAATGAGAGTCAAATCATCAAAAATAGCATTGAACTTCACTATTTTTTCTAACTAGTTTGCTCATTGTATAGGTACAAGTTCATTTTTCATTTCATGGTTCATCTCTTTTAACACTTCAGCATGTGGAGAGAAATGTGGCTCCCACAAGGGTTGAGCCCAACATGTTAAAGGTTATTGTATTAATCTTGTTTGCAACTATTATCTACAAGGATTTCATCAAAAGAATGCAAATTTGATACTAGACAGTTACCAGAGCGAAGAAAATGTTCATCAAAACTTGGAGAGCAATGCAATAGTAAGGAATCAAGATTCAGACAATCTTCTATCAGATAAGCATTTTCCTCTACTCTAGTAACTATCTAGTGTCAAATAATGCCTTGAAATTTCAAGCATAACTGTAGATTTATGATAGTAAAGGCAACCAATATACAGTGAAAGGATAGCATATACTACAATGACAACGGTTTCCAATTGCAGAACATTCACAAAAAGACACTGCATAAAGAGTTATAGTCAAGGAAGGTACCATAGAGGAGGCAACTTCATGAACATAGTGCAATGGGAAATTATAAGCATGACAAATAGTCCATGCATGACAAAAAAAATACAAGGAACATGATAATTCATAACTCTGCATAACTGTGACTAAAGACAAACCTCAGCTACAGAAGCTTCCTTTTTACAATGGCAATCTACAGACAATATGCATAAGATGGAGAATCAATATTGATGAATATAAAGATTTGAGTAGCCCAGTTAAGCATCATTATCAAGGGACAGTCCTTAAAATGCAACAACATTTTATTCTATAGAGATAATGGTTATTTATTATAGCATTTCCTAAGCTATCAAGTGCAAATAAACATTTAAAATGGCAATTTACAGAATATGAACAACAACCTCTCCAATGAAGAACAATGAAATGACAATGGTTTTTATGAGCACGAAATACACAGAGGGTAGTCCATTAAAGTCATGAAGGGACAACAATATGGCATAAAGGAAATCATCATTTTAAATGACTTAACAGTGTTCATGTTTATAAATATCTAGCAAAAGAATTATCTCTTTATTTCTCAGAGTGATATATGGATTGCATGAAAGAAGAAAAGATATGCAAAGTGGAAGTTGAGGATCTCAAGTGTATATGGAAATAAAGCAGCCTTGCCTATTATCAAATCTATGGAGGCAAGCTTTCCAAATAGGCCTAATCTAAAGTATGCTTTCTTGACAGATCATCCCTTTAAACTGCAGAGGGAAACTTTGAGATCAAAACCATTCAGAGTTTTCTTAAAGCTTAATTTTGGCAATGGGTGTGACTGTTCATCAATTCAACTATATTATCCCATTGATTTTCAGGATTCCATCGAATATTTTGAACATGGAAAAGGCAATATAATTGAGATTTTAAGGAATAAAGCACTACAGGATGCAACACGTGGACACATTTCTCCTATATAGAGCAAACAAAAAGGTATAAACCCAGAACAAAGAATATAGCCGCAACCATGGTCTTAAGAGAATGGAAGCAACAAAGAAAATAAACCCGTGGCTCTGATAAATAATGAAACCCAGAAAGAGAGGGATGGAGCTAGGGTTTTTAATCAAACCCTCAAAAAAAATGTAAAGGGTTTTGTCTTCTTTTTACCTAGAATACTTCAAAGAAGCAAGTGGCAGCCTATATAGGATTATTGAACCAGAATGCTCATTATATGTTTAGGGTTTTATTATCAAACCCTCAAAATTTGCAAGAGGAATTTTTTGTCATTTTTTTAGAAAATGTAAAGCAAAATTCCACGACCTCTTGTATTTCATGAAAACCCTCGAGGGTGTGCAAATTGAGAGGCCCATTTTTGAAGCCCCTAGAGAAACAACCCACAGTCTACTACAAGAAGAGAGAAACCCTTAACATGAAACCCAGTAAAGAGAAGCTCTCAGTTATTCATGCCACATAAATGAAAAGAAACTATGAGTCTTCAAGAAACCATGACCTCTCATGGAAGAAAGAGAAAAATAAATGGTTTAGGCCGCTACACAAATGGAGTGATATCATATAGAAAGCACAAAAAGATATCATATTTGTCTATTTACAAAGTTCAAGCCACAACCTTCACATAGAAGAAACAATGAAGATGTTTCAATGCTTTTAGTTGTTCCATGAAAACAAGAAAAAATGTAGATGCATAATAGAAGCCGTGGCCATGCTATCGCCAAGGGAAGCAAAACACAAAAATAAAGAATATACAGAGAATAAAGAAGTATTTCTTTTCTTTTCTATTGCAAAAAGTCCAGAATGTGCAAAGAATAGCATACCACTTGACCTCAATAGGGAGGATCTTCGAACTCCATATCTCATAGTCAAGTTCTTGAATGTTCAAGCAAACGCTAGCTTCATGGCAGCTGAGAAGTGAAGTCTCTAGAAGAAAATTGCAAATGAAGTGAAATGACAAAGGTCGCAGACTTTTGCTTTAGGGTTTTCCCTTACCCTAAATTGGCCAACTACTAAGGAATTTTTGCAATTGTTTTAAAACATTTACAACATAATTTAATTCCATTTGCAAAGTATGTTAATTTCCAAATGTTTAAGGGTCCCCTTTAGGACTTAGTAAATTTTTTGCATTGTTTACCAAGCCAAAACTAAATCATGCCTTTTTGCACAAATGTGAATTTAAAAATATAAAGAAACATTATTAAAGTGATAGATTATAAATCACTTTAATTAATGTTATCTATTGTGCAAAATAAGGATAAGAGGCATTGTTTTCAAGATTTAGTCATGCAAATGAAGAAAGGGAAGTTAATTAATCATGCAAAATCAAAAGATGGAGACAACTGAAGTGCTTTTGAAGTCCTCAAATCATGCAAAATCAAGAGTGGAATTCAACAGGGGTTTTGAAGTCTCATTTTCAGTTGGTGGAGCCTTTTCAAGAGCCTTTTTGGATCGACCATCATGCAGACTGAGTTTGCAACTATTTGAGCCCAGATTACATTAATTTTGACTCCCCTTTTTGTGGGTTTTCATCTTTGCTCATGAGAGAGATATTTGGAGACATTTTCACTTTCAGTTAGCTGCTAGTGCCACCTCTTGGCACCTTGGAGTTACCTATTGTATATATTGAAAAAATACTTAGTCTTTTTCTTAGTTCTCTCATCTTTCCTTTGCATTCTACAAAGAGAGATTGATCTTGTAACTCACTTTTATAGTTATTAATATATACAACAGCTTTTACAAGTTATTTGATATTGTTACTTGTAGAGTTTCCTTCAATTTTCTTATTGCAATCAAGTGTTAGCCTTCTCACATTGAGGTGTTTTTCCTTTGTTGATGATTTGGATGCAAATTTAATGAGTTTTAAATCTCAAAACCTTTAAATTTATGTCTCATTAATGGATGCATGTACACAAAAGCAAGTTTAGTCATGGGTCATTGATTGTACTATAGATTTATCTTCCCCTTAAGGTTGTGAAAATATCATTTTCCTTCATAAAGGATAGATTGTTAGGCCTTTTTGTGAAACATTAATGTGCTTAAACTGTCCAATTTGAGTTGTGAAAATAGATTTTATGAGAGATAGTTGTGAATCAAGTTGCTCATCTTTTCCATTTAGGTGCATCACCATAGTTTAAGTTTTACTTTAACATTTATTTCAAATCCTTTCTTCCCTTTACCTTCAAGATTAGCAATTATTCATTAGAAAATCATAAGGGAGCCAACCCATAATCTGGTGATTCATCTTCAATATGAGAATACCCATAAGCTTGAAGATGTTTCCATGTTTTATGAGATTGTTGAATGCATAAACTTAGCTTTTGGGTGCGATCTCTATGACAACATTTTTTGGCATGCCCGATGGGACTCTGAAACTCATTTCAGAGAAAGAATTCAAAGTTTTCAAGCTATTGTTTTGGTATATACAATAGTGTTTTACCTATCATAGGTTTAAATTTATACTTGGCAACTCTTTTTTTTTTTTTTTAGTATAGATTCAATAGCATGTAGCATATGAGAAGAATTCAGACAAGAGGAAGTGTTGATCCCTTTGAATACTTGCAGCTTTCATCACCCAAGAGAAGAGGTAGAACAATAAGAAGGAGATTAAGGAGATCTAGATCATATTCAACATCGAGATCTCTTTCTACACCTCGAAGTCTCGGGTTTGCAAGTTCAGTACCAGTATTTCTAGCACATTTTGTGCCGATAGTTCAAATTCTAAATCCAAAAGTTCAAGGAGCTTCGATGGCCAAAGCTCATGCATTTGTACCATTCAATGGGGGCAGCCCATTGAATTTGCAGCAACACGATGACATACCAATGGCTACACTCAAAAGTTTGCCTATTTTCACTAGTGAAGATCAGACTACACTAGTAGAGCATATAAGGGATGTAGATTCACTTTACAGAGTTCATCATGTTACACAGGAGAATATGGCGTTGAGACTTCTAGCAGCTTCACTCAAAGGCAAAGCACTCCAGTGGTTCAGAGGCTTACCTGTCAATTCCATTGCAACATGGGATGACTTGGGAGATAGATTGAATAGACAGTTTTCAAACAGGTCATATTATCTTTCCCTTGTTGAGCAAATGACAATAATTAAAAGAGCTCCATAGGAGTAGATGACTGATTTCAATTTTTTATTTCAAAGAACCTAGAATAGAATCCCAACAATGGTAAAACTTTCACCTAATCATGCATTTTTGTACTATCTCAGAGCATTAAATAGTGATATTGTTGTAATGATTTAATCTATGGTTGGAGTAACACTCTCAGGAGCATTTGATATAGCTATTAGAGTTGAGAACAACCTTACTCAAGTCGGTAAAATTGCACCAAGGCCTCTTATGCCCATTTTCCTTGATATTCAACCTTTAATGCCTATCTAAATACCTCCTATTGCTCCATTACTTGTTCCAACATTAGGATATCAAGCAGTTTCTCAAAATAATATTGTTCCAGCACATTCAGATTTACAAGAGCTTAGGGGTACCCAATAGGAAATGGCTAAATTGTTGCAAATTGTTAGCAATGGCTTAGTGAGCCTTAAGAAACAGCAAGGTCAAAATTTCAAAGCACCATTGCAAGCAAATAGACCACCTTATCAAGCTGATTACCAAGGACAGAGAAAAAATTTCAATGCTAGGCCTAATCAACCATATAATCCAAATGTTGCTAACTCTTCAAAAGAGATTGTACCTATGTAGAACAATATGGTACAAGATTATGTGTGGTGTTATCCATGTAATCAGCCTCATAGCCAAGCTACATGCATGAATGGAGTGGTTAATTAGGCTCTTATGGTACATAGCAACTATGTTGCTTCTGAAAATGCAACAAAAGAGAATAATGATCAGCAAGAGCTTCAAACGCAACATAATGATCTTGATGTTGCCATGATGAACTGGCAAGGTAATGAATTTTGTGGAGTAAATCATGTATAAGGACAAAATTAGTCATCTACCTCCATTGCAACCAATACAAGGTCAAAGAAAAGGGTTGTTGACTTAAGACAACAAGTTGTTTCTAAGGAGTAGCAAACAAATAAAGACCAACAACAAGCTGGTAAAGATAAAGATTAGACTTCTACAGTTCAAAAAGGTCAAGTTCAACCTTCTACTTCTCAAAACGTTCAAATTTTGCTAAGAGGACAAGTTGTAGCTGCTGAGGAACAACTGAAAACTCAATTTTAGCCTTTATAGTCACAAATTGAAGTTGTTGTTCCCAAAGTGCAACAAAAGGTTAGTACTCCAGCATTTAATATTATTGATCATATGAGAAAGGCCATAGTTAGATTGCCCATGCTCGATGCATTGCACATTCCTAGGCAAAAGGATTTACTACAAGAGGCTTTGGCTAGGATTTCTCTTTCTAATGAATCTACTAAAGAGTAGCCTAGAGTTCTTGCAAATAGTTCTAAAGGCAGGATTGAGCAGCCAACCCAAGAGGTAAAACAACCTCCTTTTTATGCCAATCTGATTATTGGTGATAATATAGTGCAAAATTGCATGATTGACTCAGGAGCAAGCAACTTCGTTATGCCTAAACAGTTGGTGGATAAGTTAGGACTAATTTATGAGCCATTGTCAAAGGGGGTAGTTCAATTAGATGGTATATCCATTAAATATGTTGGAGTGATTAAAAATTTTCCTCTTACCTTACATGCTTGTCCAAACTTTTCAATCCCACGGGATATTTATGTCATTGATTTGCCACCTTTCTTTGCCATGTCTTTCTAGACATTTTACAACAAAGTTGGGTTGGTATTTATCATCAAATTGGTCACATATGTTTTTTAGAACTAGATATGGCATGAGAGTGATCGTCAAATCAGAGTCACAGGCTAAAGATCATATTGAACCTTATGTCCCTAATCCTAATAATGCAAACCTAGCTATCCATGAGTAGGAGGATCAATCCATGACCCTAGACCCCAGCATACCTATTGAGGGTATACCTGATATAAATTTAGATGAGTGGGCAGTCAAGAATCATGAGGTTGATCCTTTTAGTCACATGGATGAAGTAGGTTTGGGAATTTACATGATTCAGGAGCCTAATGTAGTTATTCCAAACCTGGTCAAAGATGAAAAACAACTAGAATAACAAGATAATCAGCTTTGGAAGTTGTATTTTGATGGCTCAAGAAGTAAAGTAGGTGTTGGTGGAGGAGCAATGTTGATTTCACCCAATGAAGAAAGGTATTATTCAACACTTTGCTTTTCCTTCAATCGTTCAAATAATATTGTTGAATATGAGGCACTTATTCATGGCCTAGAGTGGGCCAGAAAGAAAGGTATAAAGTGTCTGCAAGTATTTGGTGATTCTGAATTGATAACAAATCAAGTAAGAAATCTAAATGTAACAAAAAATGTTTTGCTTAAGCTGTATAAGCGTAGAACTTGGGATTTAATTGAAGAATTTGATGCTTTCAACCTGTTGCTATTCCTAGAAATCAAGATAAACAAGTTGATAAGCTTGTTGCCATAGGATCAAAAATTTATATTCCAATTGACATTCATAATATTGAGGTACAACAATATGTAAAAGTGGTCGTGAGACCATTTGTACTAGATAATAATGTTAGTTGGCAAGTTTTTGACATCGATGAGCAAATTATTAATTTTCTAATGGAAGAAGCAAAGTTTTTTGCTGGAAACCATCAAAATTTTGAGCAACAATATGACAATTAGATCTTGCAGCTAAAGTCCAATAAGCTGCCTAAAGGTTTGGTAACTTTAGAGTCAATTTTTACCACTGATGATCAAGTTAGAAAAGATAAATCCAACATGTTAGTGAAACAAGAGCACTATGAACCAATTGAAATATTCAGAGACAAGCTTTTCAAACTTGGTAAGGTTTGTACCAAAGAAGAACAACAAGCTTTTATCTTGCTTTGCCAAGAATTCAGTGATATTTTTGCTTGGGAGTATGGAGATTTAAAGGGTTTTAACCCTGAGTTAAATAAACTAATTGAAGGTAGCATTATCTTTCTGATAAAGCATACATCTTGGGTTTCTAACTTGGTACCTATTAGGAAACAAAATGGAGAGATTAGGTTGTGTGTTGATTTTCATGATCTAAACAAAGCCTCTCTCAAAGATCATTACCCATTGCCTTCAATGGAGTAGATTTTGCAAGTTGTTTCAGGTTCAAAAAGGTTCTCATTGTTGGATGGTTTTTCAGGGTATAACCAAATTTTGGTAAAAGAGGAAGACTAGTTCAAAACAACCTTTACTACCAAGTGGGGTACCATGGCTTACAAAAAAATGCCCTTTGGTTTGTCCAATATAGGGGCAACCTTTCAAAGAGCAATGGACATGGATTTCCAAGGCCTCATTAATTAATTTGTACTTTTCTATTTAGATGATATTACTATATTTTCAAAGAAAGCTAACAAACATTTTGATCATCTAAGGTATATCTTTGAAAGATGCAAAGAATACGGGGTTTCACTTAACCCAAAGAAGAGCATTTTTTCAGTCCATGAGGGGAAGCTTCTTGGACATATTGTTTCTAAGCATGGTATCACCATTGACCCATAAATAATTACAGCTATTCTAGCTTTACCCCTACCTGCACATAAGAAAGGTTTACAAAGCTTTCTAGGCAGGATCAATTTTGTTAGGAGGTTCATACCTAACATTGCAACATTATTGCAACCTCTTACAACTATGCTGAAAAAGAACATTCCTTTTAGCTGGACCAAAGAAGGTAAGAACAGTTTTGAAGAAATCGAGGAGGCTCTTGCAGCAACCCCAACACTTATTAACCCAAATTTTGATAAAGATTTTATATTATATGCATTTGGGAGTGTTGACACAATTTCAGGCATGCTTTGTTAGCAAAAATGAAGAAGGATTATAGTAGATGTGGCTTTCTTTAGTCAAGTTCTCCATGATTATGAAGTGAAATATTCATTTGTAGAAAAATATGTGTTAGTTATAATAAGAAGCCTTAAAAAATTTAGGCATATCTTTCAAACAAGAAAATACAGCTATTGGTTGCTCATTCAATAGTTAAAAAATTCTTACTCAGCAAGGATATCAATGATAAAAGAGCAGGGTGGATCACAAAAGTGATGGAGTATGTTATTGATATTAAAGTCACCAAGCATGTTAGAGGCAAAGGCCTATGTGAATAGCTTGTTGGAAATGAAGAAAACAACAAAGCAACTAATGAGCAAGTTGCAACAGTGCTCAATAACAATGAACAAGTTGCTATTTCAACTTCTTCAACAAAGTGGATTCAACAAATGATCTATTATTTACATGCTGGTGACTGTCCTAAAGGTTTGGACAAGTCAAAATGAAGGTATTATAGGCGCCATCCCTTATGCTGTAATTGATGGAATTTTGTACAAAAGGGATTTTCATGGTGTTTTACTCAGATGTGTTGAACTAGATTAGATCAGTAAAATTATGAAAGAATTTCATGATGGGCCCTCTGGAGGCCATTTTGCACCAAGAACCACAACCTTGAAAATAATGAGAGTTGAGTATTATTGGCCTGATTTATTTGAATATGCCCATACTTGGGTCAAAAAATACATTAAATTTTTCAGTATTTGCAGGAAAGTAGAAGCTTGCAGTCCTGCCTCTACACCCAATTCAAGTGGAGCAGCCTTTTAGCAAGTGGGAACTTGATTTCATTGGTCCCATTAACTCACCTTCGATTGTTGGGCATAAATGGATACTTACAACTATAGATTACTTTACAAAGTGGACTAAAGCAGTTGCATTGAAGGAGGCAAATGAGACTTCTGTTTTGAATTTCTATCAAGACTTGGTTTCCAAGTTTGGTACCCCAGATTCTATCATATCTGATAATGCTTTAGCATTCATAGGTTTAAAAGTTTTAGATTGGTTAGTTAAGAACAACATTTATCTGAATACTTCTTCAAACTATTACCCCCAGGGTAATGGATAGGCAGAGCACTAACAAGAACTTGATCAAGATCATCAAGAAGACAATCCAAGACAATCAGAGAACCTGGCATGATAAACTAAAGTTAGCCCTTTGGGCTAATAGATAACACCTAAGAGAGCTACATGTAATTCACCCTATGTTCTAACATATGGTAAAGAGGCCAAAATTCCTATCTCAGTTGAGTTTCCTACCTTAAATATGATCAAGGAACTAGATCTACTCAATGAGGAGCCTATGGAAATTATACTTTCACAACTAATGGAGCTGGAAGAAATAAGAAAAGAGGCAATAAGGAACTTGGAAATTCACCAAGCTCAGATGAAAAGAACATTTGAGAGAAAATCAATCCCAATAACTTTCAAGGAAGGAGATCTGGTATTTAAATAGGATGAACTTAAGAGCAGACCAAGTAAACACACAAAATTTGATGCTATGTGGGATGGCCCATACATTATCACATAATGCAAACAACATAATGAATTCCAACTCTCAAAGCTGGATGGAGAGGTGTTGCTAATCCCTGTCAATGGTATTCACCTCAAACAGTGCTATTAAGGATCAAAGTTTGCAGATGTACATAGTAGAATAGTGGTTTTCAATTAATAAGTTCTTTGAGCACATTTATTTTCAGTTCTATTTTGTTTTTTCAATAAGTGCAGGTGCACTATTTGTTGGCCCTGTCTTAAACAGAGCCATGATAGTTTGTTTTTTGTTTTCTTTTGTTGTTGTATAGTTCCAAACAGCTGAGTTATAATGGTTTCAAGAGTTTGAGGAGGGAAAAATTTGACTCCATGCCCAATGGATTGATAAGACAACTGGTCTGGTATGCTTAGTAGGCAAGCATTCAACAAAAATCGCCATAAATGTTACCAAAATTTCACCTACAACTCAATTTGGTAGAGCTGAAACAGTTGTTACATCTAAGGTCAAAGTTACTCCAATAAATTTTTGCTAATCCTAATCATTTGCATGTGAAGTTTCAAGTGGAATTTAGTTTTTATTATCCAATGTTTTACAACAGAAATATATTATACAAATTACATGATATTATTGTATTTCATTCATGTTGAAGTGAAAATGTATACAATGTTATTGTTTCATTCATTGAGATCAAAAGAATGCTTAAATATCCCACACAAGCCATGGGAATAACTAAATTGAATTAACACAACAATGTCTACAAGTTATACATTTGAAGATAAAGTAAAGGAAAAACACATGAGAAGAGATCATATATGTCCTTGCCTTAATGGCTGGTGTTGATATCAATCCTTCTATCTTCAACTTGATCCTCCTATCTTCAACTCCTCTCGTTCCCGATCTCCAAATGTACCTGTGGATGATTGAAAGATTTTATTAGAGCTCGGGACATGAAATCTTATCATATGTTTCATCAACATACATATAACTTACAACTATGATGCATTAAATCAATTGAGCCATTATCAGATAAATGCAAAAGAGCCAAATCAGATCATCAAATGAGAGTCAAATCATCAGAAAGAGCATTGAACTTCGCTATTTTTTCTAACTAGTTTTCTCATTGTGCGGGTGCAGGTTCATTTTTCATTTCATGGTTCATCTCTTTTAACATTTCAACATGTGGAGAGAAATGTGGCTCCCACAATGGTTGAGCCCAACATGCTAAAGGTTACTGTCTTTATCTTGTTTGCAGCCATTACCTATAGGAATGCCATCAAAAGAATGCAAATTCTAATACTAGATAGTTACCAGAGTGAAGGAAAAGTTCATCAAAACTTGGAGTAGTGAAACAATAAGGAATCAAGATTCAGGAAATCTTCTATCAGATAAGCATTTTCCCCTGCTTTGGTAACTATCTAGTGTCAAATAATGCCTTGGCATTTCAAGCATAACTGTAGATTTATGATAGTAAAGGAAACCAATATAAAGTGAAAGGATAGCATATAGTACAATGACAATAGCTTCCAATTGCAGAACATTCACAAAAAGACATTGCATAAAGAGTTACAGTCAAGGAAGGTACCATAGAGGAGGCAACTTCATGAACATAGTGCAATGTGAAATTATAAGCATGATAAAAAGTCCATGCATGAAAAAACAACATACAAGGAACATGATAATTCATAACTCTGCATGCCTGTGACCAAAGACAAACCTCAACTACAAAGGCAACCTTTTTACAATGGCAATCTACATACAATATGCATAAGATGGAGAATCAATATTGATGAATATAAAGATTTGAGCAGCCTAGTTAAGCATCATTATCAAGGGACAAACCTTAAAATACAACAACATTTTACTCTATAGAGATAATGGTTATTTATTATAGCCTTTCCTGAGCTATCAAGTGAAAATAAACATTTAAAATGGCAATTTACAGAATATGAACAACAACCTCTCCAATGAAGAACAATCAAATGACAATGGTTTTTATGAGCCTGAACTACACAAAGGGTAGCCCATTAAATTCATGAAGGGACAATAGTATGGCATAAAGGAAATCATCATTTTCCATGACTTAACAATGTTCATGTTTCTAAATATCTAGCAAAAGAATTATCTCTTTGTTTCTCACAATGATAAATGGATTGCATCCAATTTAGCTTATCCTATCCTTCAAAGAATAAAAGGTATGCAAAGTGGAAGTTGAGGATCTCAAGTGTATATGGAAATAAAGCAACCTTGCCTTTTATCAAATATGTGGAGGCAAGCTTTCCAAATAGGCCTAATCTAAAGTCTGTTTTCTTGACAGATCAACCCTTTAAACTACAGAGGGAGACTTTGAGATCAAAACCATTCAGAATTTTCTTGAAGCTTAATTTTGGCAATGGGTGTGACTGTTCATTAGGTCAACTGGATTATCCCATTGATTTTCAGGATTGCATCAAATATTTTGAACATGGAAAAGGCAATATAATTGAGAGTTAAAGGAATAAAGCACTACAAGATGCAACATGTGGACACATTTCTCCTATATAAAGCAAACAAAAAGGTATAAACCCAAAACAAAGAATATAGCCGCGACCATGGTCTTAAGAGAATGGAAGCAACAGAGAAAATAAACCCATGACTCTCATAAATAATGAAACCCAGAAAGAGAGGGATGGAGCTAGGGTTTTTAATCAAACCCTCAAAAAAAAATGTAAAGGGTTTTGTATTCTTTTTACCCATAATACTTCAAAGAAGCAAGTCGCGGCCTGTATAGGATTATTGAACCAAAATGCTCATTATATGCTTAGGGTTTTATAATCAAACCCTCAAAATTTGCCAGAGGAATTTTTTGTCATTTTTTTAGAAAATGTAAAGCAAAAGTCCACGACCTCTTGTATTTTATGAAAACCCTCGAGGGTTTTCAAATTGAGAGCCCCATTTTTGGAGCCCCTAGAGAAACAACCTGCGACATGCTACAAAAAGAGGGAAACCCTCAACATGAAACAAAGAAAAGAGAAGCTCTCAGTTATTCATGCCACATAAATGAAAAGAAACCTTGAGTCTTCAAGAAACCACAACCTCTCATGGAAGAAAGAGCAAAATAAATTGTTTAGGCCACTACACAAATGGAGTGATATCTTACAGAAAGCACAAAAAGATAGCATATTTGTCTATTGACAAAGTTCAAGCCACAACCTTCACATAAAAGAAACAACGAAGATGTTTCAATACTTTCAGTTGTTATATGGAAACAAGAAAAAAATGTAGATGCATAATAGAAGCCACGACCATGCTATCTCCAAGGGAAGAAAAACACAAAAATAAAGAATATACAAAGAATAAAGAAGTATTTATTTTCTTTTCTATTGCAAACAAAGTCCAAAATATGTAAAGAATAGCATACCACTCGGCCTCAACAAAGAGGATCTTCAAACTCCATATCTCGCAGTCAAGTTCTTGAATATTCAAGCAAACCCTAGCTTCATGGTGGCTGAGAAGTGAAGTCTCTAGAAGATAATTGCAAATGAAGTGAAATGACAAGAGCCACAAAATTTTTCTTTAGGGTTTTCCATTACCCTAAATTGGCCAACTACTAAGGCATTTTTTCCTTTGTTTTAAAACATTTACAACATAAATTAATTCCATTTGCAAAGTATGTTAATTTCCAAATGTCTAAGGGTCCCCTTTAGGACTTAGTAAAATTTTTGCATTGTTTACCAAGCCAAAACTGAATCGTGCCTTTTTACGCAAATGTGAATTTGAAAATATAAATAAAAATTATTAAAGTGATAGATTATAAATCACTTTAATTAATGTTATCTATTGTGCAAAATAAGGATAAGAGGCATTGTTTTCAAGATTTAGTCATGCAAATGAAGAAAGGGAAGTTAACTAATAATGCAAAATCAGAAGATAGAGACAACTAAAGTGCTTTTAAAGTCCTCAAATTATGTAAAATCAAGAGTGGAGTTTAACAGGGGTTTTGAAGTCTCATTTTCAGTTGGTGGAGCCTTTTTAGGAGCCTTTTTGGGTCGACCATCATGCAGATTGAGTTTGCAACTATTTGAGCCCAATTTACATTAGTTCTAACTCCCCTTTTCAAGGTTTTTCATCTTTGATCGTGGGAGAGATATTTGGAGATATTTTCACTTTCAGTTAGCTGCTAGTGCCACCTCTTGGCACCTTGGAGTTACCTATTGTATATATTGAAAAAAAACTTAGTATTTTTTCTTAGTTCTTGCATCTTGCCTTTGCATTCTGCAAAGAGAGATTGATCTTGTAACTCACTTTTACAGTTATTAATATATACAACAGCTTTTACAGGTTATTTGATATTGTTACTTGTAGAGTTTCCTTCAATTTTCTTATTGCAATCAGGTGTTAGCCTTCTCACATTGAGGTGTTTTTCCTCTGTTGATGATTTGGATGCAAATTTAATGAGTTTTAAATCTCAAAACCTTTAAATTTATGTCTCATTAATGGATGCATGTACACAAAAGCAGGCTTAGTCACAAGTCATTGATTGTGCTATAGATTTATCTTCCCCTTAAGGTTGTGAAAATATCATTTTCCTTCACAAAGGATAGATTATCAAGCCTTTTTGTGAAACATTTATGTGACTAAACTATCCAATTTGAGTTGTGAAAATAGATTTTATGAGAGATAGTTGTGAATCAACCTTCTCATCTTTTCCATTTAGGTGCATCACCATAGTTTAAGTTTTAGTTTAACATTTATTTCAAAGCCTTTTTTCCCTTTACCTTCAAGATTACCAGTTATTCATTAGAAAATCATAAGGGAGCCAACCCATAATCTGGAGATTCATCTTTAATATGAGCATACCCACAGGTTCGACGATGTTTCCATGTTTCACGAGATTGCTAAGCATATAAACTTAGCATTTGGGTGCAATCTCTATGACAACAATATATTTATAAATTTGTATGAAAGCTTGAAGCTTATTCTAATATGTTGACTGAAAGAAATCATATTAATATTCAGAGTTATTAAAAGGTTTAAACACTATAATTATGTGCTTATTTTTGCAAAATAATTTGGTAATATATTGTACATTTATCAACATTATAAAATGTGTTCTTGTATGAAGAACGAAGAGGAATACAAAGAGAAATCAAAATTATTTAAGAAGTTTTTTTTTTATTAGTGAATTAATTTTTTATTTTACTTATATTTCAAGTTGAGAAGAACTCATGGGAAAGATAAGGTGTATTGAGTTAGTTGTATTGTTTGAAAACACTATAACTTATAAATAAAATCTAAAAAGTATTGTGCATGAAAATAGGAAAGTATTTCACTCTTAGAAATAAATGCAAAAACTTGTGAACAAGTAGTAGTAGCCAAGTTCTAAGATATTGCGAGAACACAATGTGGATGTTCATTGTCATGATAGTGTTTCCATGACCTTAGTCATTTATTGACCATAGTAAGTTATACATTTTTTATTTTAAATCTTTATGAAAAGATAGAAAAATAGTCAAACAAGTCAACCATGTGTTAAACCTTAGGTGAAAGGTCATTTCCAAGTTGAGTTAGAGGTTTGTGAACACATGACTATATTTCCTATGGAAATGTCTTTTGTATTTCAAAACTTTGGCCAAATTAATATAAAATTATTTGCTTGAATTTGTCAGTTCATAGTGTTCCAAATTGTATAATCCAATCAAATCGGTCATACTTAGTTAGAAGCTGTTTAAATTCAAGTATGGTCGATTGGTTATGTAGGATATAATACTAGGACTCATATGTCATTTACTTGTTGGTTCCTTTGTCTATACTCTTCATGAAGGGTAGGGCCACTTTCAGTTGGAAGGTGTGTGGGGGACTGTCGATCTATGGTTGGAGTTAAAGTACTCAGGTGATGCTCTCCCTCTTGCAAATGACTTCATTGATACTTGTGAGATAGATGTAGATTTTTAGATATGAAAGACTTGACTTTATAACACTTACTATGTATTGTAAACTTGTTTATTTGAAATAAAATTTATCTATACATAACATGAAAGAAAATTTTATAATTCAAAATCAAAATTATAGTTTCTATTTATTTATTGTACATATTGGAAAAATGATATTTGAAAGAAAAAAATTACTATCCTATTTTTAGCATGCTATCATATACTTCTATGATAATTCATACAATATTTATTGTTTAGAAAGTTGAGTATGTTACACATTGACATAAGAGGAGAGACAATTTAAAGTTACAAGAAAATATGAGTCTATTGAAAGATAGTTCCTAGTAGGGGAATAGTAGGAAGAGGCAATCAAAGAGGATACTTTGGATTTTTCCATAACACATGAAGTGAAAGAAAAAAGAAATGAATAAGAGAAGGTAGAGGAGACAATATACTAGGAAATGTCCTCATGGGAGTTAGAGTCTCTCTCTTCATAGAAGACTCCTTAGATAAAAACTCCTTCACCATTATCCTCCTCCAAAAATTATAGTACACACAAGGCCACCTTCTCCTCCACTAGGTCCTTCTCCTCCAATTTCATACCTCCACCAAGGACACCTAATTTATCTCCACCTCATAATGAAGAGGAAAATGTTGTAAGAAATTAAGACCACCTAGTATGGTTAGAGATCACCATTAAGGAGAGAAAAAATAAATATGATCCATCCATAAATGAATTTCTAGTCATGATGAATCGTTTAAGTCACAACTAGGACAAATAAGGACTAAAATTCTTTCCACTAACACTATAGATTCCCAAATATCAATTATTATAGAGGTAACATTCTCGTTGTGTGATAAATAAGGAAAATATATGTAGGCTAATGAATATTAGGTTCAAAGAGTCAACCTAAGGCACCAAACAAAAGAAGAGAATATTGGGCTACATGAACAAGGATAAATAGATAAAATAAGAACTAAGGCTCAAGTTAGTAAGTTGTTTGTCTATGAAGAGTACCTTTTGGGTCTAGTGGACTTGAATGCACCTTCTCCTACACTCCTTGAAACATTAAACAAAGGTTTACAAATAAGGGGGGAGATGGGATAAGTGGTTCATGTCACTAGAGCTTGGAGAGACACTCAATTGTCACAAGTTTTGATTAGGGGTAAAAAATAGGTTTTGAAGGGGCCCAAAACCCTTTACAAAAGAAGATAGCTGAACCAAAATAAAACAACACTATGCACATGTCAGCCCAACAACAATAAGCTACTTAAAAAGATAAATCACAAACCAACAATAGCCCAACAGTAGCCTCTAATAGAAAATCATGATTACATAGGCTCCCAAAGACAAGGGACCGAAGCCCCAATACAACCTGGTTTTAACCGGGACCAGAAACCCCTAAAAAATTCACCTGCATTTTCCAGGCATCAATAACCCATCCACTCATGGAGATATAGTAATGACCACCTAAAATAGTCATGCAACAATGCAACACATCTGCAACCACCAAGCCTTGAAAGTAAAAACCACTTGAAATAATCAGGAAACAAAGCATCAAAATAGTAGCCAACCAACTGCTTAAAATAAGCAAAGTCGAGCTCATCAAAGAAACAAGTAATTTAATGGTAAAGAACACCATTAAACCCAACCCCCTAATAAAAAACACCAGCACACAAAAAGAGACACACCCCTTGGAGTCCCCAACAACACCATAGACCAACTCCAAATCCACCTCAAGAGGAAGGAGCTCCCCTTTATTAGAGAGGACACCATGAGAACCCAAAAAATTGAAAGCACACCTCTCCAACAACCTCAGGCGCCATCTCAATAGGAACACCACCAGAGGATGCCAAAAAAGAGGACTACCAACCACTTCCAACACACCCACCACCAACTCAATAGGAAATGACTCTTGAACATCAAGGGTTGTCTTCGCCTCAAAAGAAGACACAGTGCAAAGGAAATGGAAGGAAGCCAAAGCTCCAAAA
>VDFB02004951.1:88242-103933 GCA_007258455.2 Sequoia sempervirens
CGCCCAAGGCATTGGAGAAAATTGTGCTAAGTAAGTTGATAAAAAATTTCTTCTCATGATTGAAGGTGGATAAAATAATTTTCTAAGGCACAAAATTTCTCTTCCTTAGAAAATATGCCTAGACTTAGAGGATGATGGAATTTTCCTGAAGAGTGTGAGTTTTGCCAGTAATGAAGTGAAGTCAAAGAATGTTGGTGTTGCAGGATAATTTTTAAAAAAAATTCTTCGAGTCGGAGCATCACAGTATGTTCACAGAGATGAAGAATGAGGATAAATTTGATAGAGAAATATTTTTCTAAGGTTCAAAATTCAAGAAAAATTAAATGAACCCGTTCGTTGTATACCCATGAATCTGACGCATTATGAAGAAAATTTTCTTCTGGGTATTGAGGATCCTTGACAGGGAGTTGATTTTAAAGCCTTTCACACTTCCCCGAAGCTTTCAGGATAAAGATTTTGATGGGCACCGAATTGATGAGTTTTCCTAAGGGAAATTTTAAAATTTTTCTAAGGCAAGGAATAAAATGTGTTAAAAATGCCTTGGCGGATGAATTTGAAAATGATCACCTAGATGATTTTTGATCAAGTTCCTAATGAAAACATTTTGCTCGAGCCAGAGTTGGATGAAATGTTAGCCGAAAAAGTGAGGAAGATGTAGTTGAAGTTAACACTTTCGAAAGATGATACGTCCTTAAGGATGATGAAATTTGGCTAAGGCATGAAGAATTTAAGGCAAAAGTTGGCTATTGAAGACGATGAACCCTTGGAAGTTAAAGCATGAAAATCCTGGTAAGTAAGTTGAATTATATATTATGAAGTGTTCGAATACTCTTCTCCTTGCTTGTTTTGCAGGAGGAACATCGAGACCAAGCGGTGGTGACTTAAAGTGATGAAGCAAGTAATTCAAGATGACATCTCAACCTCGAAGGAAGAAAAATTACAAAAAGTGGCTAAGTGTTGAGACTTTGTATGTACCCGGCTCAAGTGACAAAGAAGAAGTTGAAAAACAACGTCAAGAAGGAGATCGAGAACAATGTGAACGCGTCTACAAACAAGAATCTTCTAGAAGATGGTGGCCATTAATGGCTCATTTATTACCCCACTCCTCTTGGTGGCGGTTTTTAGGGCGAATCTTGTTTAGGGCTGAGGTCGCACGATCTGGGCCATCTAACCGATTGTAATCTGAGCCATCCGTTGGACTTGGCCATCTATAAAAGGGGGAGTCCCCCTCATTTGTACAAAAAGTAGAATTAGAGCTTAGAGATTGGAGTAGAGAGTAGAGCAGAGACACTTTAGTTGTAATATCTTAGCATAGCTTAGTTTGAAGAAGAAGGAAAGTTTTCCTTTGAAAACTTTGTAAGAGATTGTTGCGAAAAACTATTGTAATAAAAGATCTTTCATTGAATGGTGAATTCGTCTTTGTTATAAGTAGCTAGCAAGATTTCTTCATCCCTTCAACTTCAAGTAGCATAAGTAGAGTAGTTTTCATTTTCATGCTAGTAGATGTTAGTTGTGGACTTGTGGAGTTAATCAAGACAACTTCTTTTAATCCATACCACTAGCAGCTTGCTGACGACAAGTTTTCCTTGTGTGGTCAACTGGAAAATATTACAAACTTAACTTTGATTGTGGTTCATGTGTTTGTATGCGTCGTTCTGATGGTACTTGCATGTTGAATTATAATTTGAAAACCTCTTGTCACTCCTTTGAAGATTGCACCGACTTTGTGTAAGTTGTCCAACGTGAGGCGGAGCAGAGTCTGGTTGAAGTTTGTTGAGATTGATCCCACGTCCCGTCCTTAGATAGAACATAAACTTCTTAGGCCCTACACTCTTTTAAATTTAGTTCATTCCTGGTTAGAATTAGGAAACTTGTGCTCACTTTCCAAATCATTCGAATTGCATGAAAGCCCTTAGTCTACTGTCTGCTGTCAAGTTGTCGAACAATTGTGTAAGTCCCCTTGAAATATCAGCAAAATCACATCAAGCCAACTGAGACTATTCGCACTTAAGGAAACTTGGAGTTAAATGTATGATCTATCTCGCAATCTTAGCATGCAGGAAACTTTGTTCAAGAGAGGATAGGGTATCTGTTGGGAAACTTTATTCTGTGTTGGTGCAGTCACAAAAACCACGTCAACAGAATTGGCGCTAGAAGGAGGGCGATTAACAGCTACAACATACAGTTGTGTTGAAGTGGAAAGGGTTTGAAGTACGAAAAGGTCAATTGGAGAAAATTATCATGAGTCAAGATGGTGTTCTTTCAGGATTGAACAATCCTGCACGCAGCCAATAGAAGAAGCAGCTACATCCTAGATCGTATCAGTTCATTTTCGTCGGACTAATTGAAAAGAATCTTGAGGTCTACGCCCAGTTCATATAAAGATTTTGTGGAGTTAGAGCTACCTACGAGATCAAGAAAGAAGAAAGGAAGTCATTCAAGTAAAGAAGCTAAGTCAAGTGACGAAGTTTGTTCAAGTGAAGAAGTTCAGTCAGGTGGAGGAGAAACAAGTGGAGAAGAAATTTCAAGTTTGTTCAAAACTCCACCAAGCGTTTCAAGGTTTTCTCAACCAAGACACGTACAAACACCAGTGTTTATTCAGCAACAACAACCAGTTCAGGCTACCACACCTCAACAACAGCTAGCTCAAGTTATTGTTTATCAAAGGAGACAACCAGTTCAAACAATGGCTCAACCAGGAGGTCAACCAGGAGGTCAACCAGCTCCAAATGGTGCTACATGGTTGGTTACCAACCCATCTCTGCTAGAGTTTCAAGACTACCACGAGATGCCAAAGAATCCTAAAATTTTTTGTACTAAGTTCATTGCCAATGATGTTAACTATATGGCCGAGGACCATATCAAGATGTTTGAAGATCATCTACGCAATAGGCAGATTGGGTATGTAGACGTGGCTTGCCGCCTATTTCTATATTCTTTGGGAGAAGAGTCTCATTTTTGGTTCATTCACCTACTAGTGGGTTCTATAAGAACATGGGAGCAGATGAAGGAGGCCTTCATCAGAAAGTTTGGTATACCAATCACCCCTGTGGAACTCTATAGTCAATTTGCAGAAGTGAGAAGACGAGACAAAGAGTCCATTCATGCATTCAACAATAGGTTCCAGAAGGCCCTCACCAGATTACGTGCTCCTTATGTTGTTGCTGATGCTCGAGAAAGCTACTATTCAACACTTGATCCTTTGACTGCAATGTTCGTGAGATCTCACCCCACTCCGAGAGACATGAATCAAGCTTATGCTAAGGCTATTGAAGTAAGTCAAGGTTTAGGATATAATATAACTGGACCCTCATTATATACTGGCCTAGTCGCAACAAACAATCAAATGCCAACGCTCGGCTCAACATGGAATCAACAAGTTCCGGCGATTCCATAGCCCGCTTATCAAGTGCAAGCACCATCAAGTCAGTTAGTTCTCCATCCTGGGATGCCTTTGTCCCAGACGCAAGTCACACAACCTATTTATCTCCAGAACACAGTGCCACCAGTGAGAACTCAAGAGGAGAAAGATGAAATAAAAGATTTAATAGAACAAGTGAAGAGGCTGTCAGCCGAGGTGAATCACCTCAAAAGTCAAAGTAATCAGACGCAAACTGTGCAATGAAACTATGAGGCACACCAAGGTGCTAACCGAGGATATCAGAATAATCCTCTAAGTCATCAGGATACCCATCAAGGATACAATCAAGATAACAGTTATGGGTATAGAAATAACAATCAAGGGTTTCAGAAGAGGTCTTGGAATACAGGTCCCAACAATGGAGGAGTGTCATCGCCGTTGGACAATCCACCACCTCCTGAAAACCATCCTGCAGATAGAATTTATATGGCCGAAACTGCCTCGTCAGGATGGTGTAGGTTACATAACACAAACCAACACTCTGAGCTTCAGTGTCATGAATTCCAAGTCGTGGCTGGTATTCTCAAAAATGAAGCAAGTAATACAGGGACCACAGAAAACCCTCCAATTACAGGGTATGAATAAGTCCCGGCTCCCAGATATGATCAGGCATTGATAATAGAAGATTGCAGTTTCCCGCCTGAGTTTCAGAGTTACACGCCCCCACCAGTTAATCACCAATTTCCATCAGCTTCATCAAACGCTCCCATGGGGATGCCAGAGTTTCAAATACCATCAGAAGTTCACGCCACGTATGCATCACCAGAGGAACCTATTCATAGAGATGGTTATGTTTTTCCGCCTCTCAATAATAGCGTCTTGGTGGAAGGAAGAAGGGAGGTACAAGCTTTTCAACTACTAGAGGTGAAGCTCCCAAAGTATATCAAAGGAATTACCATCAATAGCGTGAACCTCTAATGTCATCGGTACCTCCTAATAATTTTGCAACTCCATCGAATCCCAATGCGAGCAATAATCCAAGTTTACCAAGAGATTCCCCAGAGTACAGGCGGCAGAATGCAATGCAAGGTGGAGAAGGACAACAAGTTATTCATCAGCCAGTTCATCAAGCTGAGCAAAGGCAAAAGGAGAGTCTTCCCAGAGAAGACGTGAAAAGACTTGGATCTTATGTACTAGAAGAGTTCAAAAGGATGAAAGTTAGTCTTCCCCTACATGAGCTAATGAAGATTGCAGAGGTCAGAGATACAATCCTGGGAAGTTTGTATGAAATGCCCATTGTGAAGAATACATCCCAAGAAGCAACCAATGCACCAAGAAATCCTCCTATTATCACATAGTCTAGTCCCGCACAAAATACGAATGTGGTAGAAGAGGTGCCTCACGCGCCATTTGACACTTGGGAGGCTCCGCAACAGCCTCAAAACTTTATAGGTATGGCATAAGGTTCTTCAAACGCTCCTGAAAAGTCGAGGATTGAAGATAAAAAGAAAGTTCAGTTCAATATTCTTGCGGAGCAAAAGCAAAAACAAGAGCAAACGCAGAATCTAAAAGATGTTGCTCAAAATAACCAAGTTCAATCGAATCAAGAAGATGAAAGTAAGAATGCCTCAACAAATGAAAGAAAAAAGCCGGTAGTATTTTATCAGGGAAAGGATGAGCCAGCCCCATTTCTGGTTTCAGTCAGAATTTTTGGGAAGTTATTGCATAACTGCTTGATTGATTCTGGTGCATCAAGTAATGTCATGCCTTTGAAGATATGTCAGGCGTTGGGTATAATTCCGCTCCAGACCAACAAGAAGGTGACGCAACTAGATAAAACTGAAGTTCCAGTTGTAGGGGAATTAAATAGTATTCATATGCAGCTAGCGGTGGATCCTAGAATTCAGAGTCGCATCGACATATCAGTTGTGGATATACTAGATGGTTATGGCATGCTATTGAGCAGAGATTGGGCCAAAAAATTGAATGGATACATCGCAACTGACTTCTCCCACATGTGGTTGCCTTGGAGAGGGGTTCCAAATCAGATAAAAATTGAAAGTACACCACGGCTCAGATTGATGATCACAAAATGTGGTGAAAATAGTGATGTTTTGTTCATAGAAAATGATTTGGGTTCATATAGGCCCATTAAGAAAGAATTCCTCATGTTGCAGAGCTTGAAAGAAGAAAAGTTTTTGGGAGATACGCCCACCTTCACCGAGGTGTTGATTGAAAATGATTCAAGTGGGAATAAGAGTGAAAGGATGTTCGGAGATTCTATGTTAAAAGATATAAAGCATGAGACAGAAAGTGCCCCTGTCAAAGACTTACCATTACTTATTCACAAGGCTTTCCATTCAGAAAACACAGGTGCCATGAGTAAGATCTCCGTGGAGCCAGTCCCAAAGATGATTCAACAAGTTACTTTAAAAGATGAATGTGGAGAAGTCAATAAGGGAGAAGACCCGGTTCAAGATAGGTTGTACCAGTTGATGCACTTGGAGGAGAAAAGGGACGAAGCTTTGGAAAATTGGGCTAAGTATCAAGGAGTTATGAACAGACGGATCAAAAAATCATGGTTGGACCCTTGTCAGGCTTTTGCGATCCTGGGAGATAATGCTTTTAAGTTACGGACACAAACAAGAGGGGATATCCCATTGCCAGACGATGGGAAATTCTTCAAGCATTATTTCCAACCCTAGGTTCTCTCCGAGAACCTACTTTGTAACATAGTTAGATTAGGTTTGCTTTCCCGTTCGTTTTCTTTCCCGTTGCTTTCCTGTTTCATTTCATTTTGGTTTTGGTTTGTTGCCCTTTGGGTTTTTGGTTTGGCGTTCTTCCCTTGAGTTGTCCGCTCAAGTGGTTTTGGTTTGGAATGGACAAGGATTTTAGGGTTTCCCCGTTGCGAAGGGGGTGATGATGTTTTTACTTTCACCACGTGGTTTCTTTCCATAGGAATTTGTGCTAACTTTTGAGAAGCTAAGGTTATTTTCCTCTTATCATCATCCAGTTAGTGATTAAACTCGTCTTGGGAGGTTAACCCATTATTGTGTCTTAATACATGAGTCTGAAGACCCTGGATATATTACCTATCTCCATTCTAAGTCATTTTGGTTTCTTGGGAAAGGTCTTGGCAGGTGAAAATATTACATCTTGCTTTAGTGCCACTACAATTCTCAAACCCATTGGAGGCTTCACTGCCTGCCAACCAATCAAGGAATTGACGGAGAAATCAAAAGAAAAGAGAAACTATGCTTAAAAGAGATATCTGAAAAACAAGAAATGAGAAAATGAAAAATGAAATATTGGTTTTGGGAATATACGAGTAACTCCACCGGGGCTATGGACGCCTGGCCGGCAGTGGAGCAATATTCGTGAGAATTGTAGCGACAACTTCGTCGGGGCTATGGACGCCTGACTGGCAGCGAGACAATGTCTAGGATGCTTTTGAAGTTAAGGTATTTGTTAAACTTGCTGCGACCGATTCCGGAGGTCGAGATGGTTTAGAGATGGAACAAATGCACACACTCACAGGGTTTTGGATGAAAGTGTTCTGATCCAATATCGGATTCTTCTCTCCTTTTGAGTAAGTATCTTGCTGTATGATGGTTTGAGGAAGATTAATCAAGGTTCAATTCTTAAAGTGTTTTTCAACACTTTCCCATGCGGATGCCTGATGTTGTGACCTTTTCACACATCACCCCATTCAAGATGGGGACCCCTAATTTTTTTGCTCCATTCTGGTCTTTTTGGCTTTGGTTTTCTCTCTCTCTCTCTCTCTCTCTCTCTCTCTCTCTCTCTCTCTCTCTCTCTCTCTCTCTCTCTTTCTGTCTCTTTTCTGGTGTCTGCCTTCTAGGGGACGTTCCCGTCTTTGAGCTTAAACGTGAAATTTGGCCAAGTTTGAAAATTAGGGTTTCCATCTTTCTGGTCAGTTTGAGGTTGAATGAAGTGAATAAATTGAAATCTGAGGCTAACATTGGTGTCAATATGTTTCCAACAGGTTTTCACTGAAATTTCATCAGATTCTGAGTACTTACTATTTTTAGTAAGTGTGCAATTACGGGCAATCCTTCAACATTTTTGTGATTCCGACAGTCACACTGCATCCAGAGCACATCAGGCAACTCACTGGTAAAATTTTAGCTGAAACAGACAACTTACTATTTTTAGCAGTTCAGCTTCCAGAGCCAATTTCAGGGCCTATATGCAGATTTTGTCAACGCATGTCTGCATTTTCCTTCTGGGTTTTCTAAGACCTTTGCGATGGTGTGACATGCAAAGCAAGATAATGACTTTCAGAATTTAGTCTTCCGGGGCTATTTTTAGGGTTTGCATGTTAGCGTTTTCTTTGCATGTCTGCATATTCCTTGTGGGTTTTTCGAGAGCTTCACAGTGATGTGACATGCAAAGTGGGATAATCACTCCTTCAAGATCTTGCTATTTTTAGCAGATGCATCCCGACAGCCGCCTCCCAGCACTTCAGAATCACGAGCTGATCACAATGCAACTGAAACGAGAACAAACGAAGATCGTTTGATATGCATGCAAGATGAATTAGGGTTTCCAGCTTTGGGACCCAAAAAGAGGGGTAAAATGTCAGAATTTTTGAAAACCGGTATAAACCACCGCGATCAACATCTTTCAAGGAGTCTGCTGGTAAAATTTGAAGGCAAACAGAGTACTTACTATTTATAGTAAGTCATTCCAGAAACAGGCTAAAAATAGAAAGTCAGTTGCATGCGCTAGTGTCAACAAGCAGGTCACGTGGTGAGGAGCGCGTCATTCGAATTTCAAGTCAATCAGAGCTGTGGAGGTCTCAGAAATAGGCAGTTGCCATAAATAGTAAACCACTTCCAGAAACATGCTATAAATAGCAGGTCAGCGCAAGGCATCAGTAGGTATAGGTCAAGCAAGTGATGAAGACCCTATGGTGCGAATTTCAGATCAAACAGAGTTGCAGAGGATGAAAAATCGGAAACTTACTATTTTTAGCAGGTTGGTACAGAGGAATTAGGGTTTCCTAAATTCAAGGGCAGGACAAGACAATCATGCAAAAGCAGCATCCAGCCACGACCACCACATTTCAAGCATTCAACACACGAGATTTAAAGACATTTTGAGCAGTTACTATTTTTAGTAATTTGCTAAAATAGCAGGTGCATGCAGATATCAGGGCTCGGCAGCACAAACGCATCCCGAGGTTCAGAACAAAGCAAAATCCAGCGTTTTTGGAGCTTGGAATTAGCTTGAAGTGCAAAATTGAAAAACTTTCTAAAAATAGCAAATTAGGGTTAGCATGATCGAGTCACCCTAAATCAGGCAAGGGGCATAAAATTCACTGAAATTGATAAATTTTCCAGTCTAGCCGGTAAAGAACGCCTTTAAAAGCTGAAGATTTGTGGAAATTCTCTAAGCACTTGAAATTTGAAGTTCACAGGCCAAATCCGCCTTGAGAAGGTGAAAATGGGTAAAATCCTTCTAAGTGTTGATAAATTAAAAGCTCCCATGGTGAAATGCGCCCTTGAGCTTAGAGTTGGTGAAAATAGAAGCTCCCCCTATGAAATGCGCCTCAAGCTTGAAAGCATGAGAAATTTTTCTAAGTCATTTAAAATGGAAGTAGACCCCTCCAAATGCACCCTTGAAGTAGTGGAGAATCTTCTAAGTATTGCAAAATTGAAGCTTGACACTCAAAATGCGCTCTAGCTTGAGGGGTGGCTTGAAATTTTTTCTAAGTCTGGAAAGTTGAAGGCTCCATGGTGAAGTGCGCCCTTGAACTTGAAGCTGGGGTAAAAGGTTCACTAAGTATTGAAAATTAAAAGCATGAGGGCCTAAATGCGCCCAAGATGAAGAGGACACTTGAAAATTTTCTAAGTGTTGACACAAAGTGGAAGTTTGACATGCAAAATGCGCCCTTGAGGGAAGAAAGCATGAGAAATTTACTAAGTCTTTTAAAATGGAAATAGCACCCCCAAAATGCGCCTTGAGAAGACAAGATGAGCCTAAAATATTCTAAGGCATTGAAGTGAAAGCTCAGTGGGTCATTTGCACCCAGGGTCAAGGGAGAGTTAGAAATCCTCTAAGTCACAAAAATTTGAAGCTCCATGGTTGATTTGCGCCCTTGAGGTTAGTGGCTCGAAATTTAACTAAGGCAAGAATTTAAAGCTCCATATATTATATGTGCCTAGGCTGAAATTTCATTAAGTGTTCAAAATTAAAACTTCCACATGCCATTTGCGCCCTACTTCAAGAGAGAGGGAGTGAAAGTTTCTAAGGCATGAAATTAAAAGTCCGCCCTCTTATTTGCGCCCAAGGGTCAAAATTAAAAGCTCATATGATCAAATGCGCCTTTGCCTGGAAAACAGTTAGAAAAGGGTTCAAGTCTGGAAAATGAAGGCAACATGCCTCATATGCGCCATGGTTAGCAAGATGCTTGAAATTATTCTACGGCAAATGAATTGAAAGCTCCATATATGATACGCGCCCCTAGATAGAGGAGCTTGAAAATCTTCCAAGTCACGAATTTGAGGGAGACACTGAGATTTGTGCCTGGAAGAGGAGAAAGGGAGCTCAATTTTTTTTAAAGCACTTCAGATCTGGAGCTGAATACCTCATCCGCTCTTGGGAATGTCAACTAAAAAAAAAACTCTAAGTCTGGAAAATAGAAGTAGGGGGTCCTATATGCGCCTATCCAGTGAGGAGGCCTGTGAATTGTCTAAAGCATTAAAATTGGGAGTTCCCCTAGCAAAATGCGCCCACCTCACAAAAGGAGCTATGAAAATAGCTAAGTGTCAAAGTAAATTCACCTCAACCTTGAATTTGCGCCCTTCCTCCTCTATGGATCATATGCGCCCATACTTCAGGGAGGGAAGTCAAAGATGTTGAAATTCAAATCCCTCTCAACCTCTAAATGCGCCCATGCAAGGTTAGTGGTGTGGTAATATTTTAATGTAAAGATGGACAAATATCCTGGGACGTTGGAATAAAATATCCCTCTCAATATGTTGAACGCGCCAAAGAAGGGTGAAGTTGATAAAATATGCTAGGCGTTGATAATGTTCTCCGTGATATATGAAGTGCGCCTAGGATTTAAGATGGAGAATAATGCTAGGTGATGAATAAGAATATGCTAGGTGTTGGAATTTAAAAAGAAATATGTCCCTCATAAAATGTAAAATGCACCCAAGGCATTGGAGAAAATTGTGCTAAGTAAGTTGATAAAAAATTTCTTCTCATGATTGAAGGTGGATAAAATAATTTTCTAAGGCACAAAATTTCTCTTAGAAAATATGCCTAGACTTGGAGGATGATGGAATTTTCCTGAAGAGTGTGAGTTTTGCCAGTAATGAAGTCAAAGAATGTGTCATGTCCCCTTCTCGTTGACATCTCTCAGAGCACTGGATTGGCCTATTATGCGACCCTCGTAGGCTGATAGTTTGGATAGAGGGTCTTGATGGAGCTTGGCTCAGCTTCAGTTGGCAGTACTTGATCAGTTGGCTTTCGTTCGGGCTCGTTCGGACACTTCTAGCCTGAGTTGCTATTTTTAACAGTATTCAACACTCAGCGTGGGACCCCTGCTATTTTTAGCAGTATGGATTGTTAGCGTGCAGAATCACTTCCTTGGTCGACAGCTTCAGACGGCTCGTGCATCAGGTGAATACTTAGAGAGATATTAATATTTAATTGAAATAATTAAATATTAATTAATTGGAGCATATAATATAAAGTTGTAATATTTTAATATTACGACTTAAGTGATTTAAGCTGAGGGGTCGCCCATCATGGAAGGGGTCCAGTTGACGATTAATTTTATAATTAAAAATTACATCTAAGACTATTGAAAAATAATTAAAAAGAGAAGTTGAATTTTTAATAATCCCTATTATTGTGGAATTCACACTTCTCAAGGGTATAATGCATTTGCATTGGAAATCGAGCCATTATGTCTTTTATGAATTGAAAATTGATCAAGTTTGGTCTAAGCACAGAAACTTAGGGTTTCAGTCTCGAATGCATTGGGGAACGAGCCATCTCCAGTGAGAGTGATTCAGAGGGTGTGAAATATCACCTGATTTATTGCCAGTTAAGAGATTTCTTCATTCAGAAGAAGTTACAGAGCATCAAAGATAATAAATTATTCAGAGGGTTTAGATTTGCAAATTCATCCAGTGGGATTATTTAGTGGAGGCGCCTATCTCTTCACATTTGGAGATCTTCATAAGGGAGCCGTATTTTTATTCATTTATTATTGCTGTATTCTGGCCGTACTTTTTTGTATACTGGCCGTACCATTCAAGGGTAGCCGTACATTGTCTTCAGAGCAGAGCGCTTTCACCTTTGGCAGTTTGACTCCATTCTCAAGGGCGCATATTCTTCTAGCAGTGGATTCATCCTTCTGGCGCAAGGGGAAGGGTTTAATCAGCTCAGCCGTACCATCATCTGAAGATCATTTATTGCAGCAATGTTGCCAGGTTCTTTAATTAAAATTCATTGCCTTTTTGATTGCATGTAACTGGAACTTAATTGTAAGCATCTCAGAAGGTTAATAAATGGTCTGGCTTCAATATTTGCATTAGGGTTTGTTATTCTCGGAGTTAAATAATTTTTAGAGAATTTATTTCCTATTTCTTGCAAAAATCGCATTTTTCTATTTATATGTAAAAACTGCAAAAATCACAAAAAAACCAAAAACTTCAAAAAAAAGAACAAAACAAGCAAATTTAGAATCAGGGGGAAACAAGGGGTTTCTACAGTGGTATCAGAGCTAAATCCTGCCATCCTAAGGGTTTAGCAGTCTTATGCAGCCATAACAGATTGGCTCTCATAGGTATTACACACGCAGACGTGCTCTGATTGACAGACAACAGAGTTTGAGCAGGCAGCTAGGAAACATGGCTGACATGAATGACATGACTGACAGAACAGATAATCTTAGGGCAGAGATTCCTCCAAACCCTAGAGATCAGGATGATGCAAAGGTTTTGCATGCACTCAGAGATTTACGTGCAGGTCAACAGTAGTCGAATGATGTATAGCAGCAGTTGACAGTGGCACTTCAGAGACTGGGTACTCCAAGGAGACTGTCACCACATCGTGACGATGAGAGGAGTGAAGTAGGATCTCGCAGAGCACCGAGGACAGCCTCACGAACAGCAGATAGGCCCACTAGGCCTACTTTTGTGAGACAGGAGGCCGAGGAGGCTATTGCAGAGGAGGAGCATGAGGAGTTGTTCGCAGACACACTTATGGCAGTGAACGAGGAGTGGGAGTTAGTACCACCAGAGGTCAGGGAGAGGATTTCTTTTGACCGTTTTGTCACTCAGAGGCGAGAGCACCATAGAGGTTGACAGGATTGGAGACCTAGATACCAAAACAATGACCTAAAACATGCAACCAACAGGCTTAATCTAGCGATGTTCGATGGTAGTGGTAAGGTGACAGCTCAGGCATGGATTAGTAAGCTGGACACATTTCTTACATTGCACCCGATGGCTGAGAGAGATGCTATCAGATATGCGACACTGCATCTTGAGGGGGTAGCTTACGACTGGTGGCACCATGGTATGGTGACGCTACAGCATGACAGGATCACATCATACTAGGAGTTCGTTGACAGGTTGGTTGAGCAGTTTGACAGGAAGGATCCAGAATCCTACTTCAGAGACTTGGCTCAGTTGAGACAGAGTGGCAATTTGGAGTCCTATATTGGTGACTTTCAGAAGTTATCAGTCATGGTTCTGAACATTTCAGAGAGGCAATTGGTAGTACTCTTCATGGAGGGTTTGACAGAGCCACTAAGAGGTTGGATCAAAGCCTTTGATCCTCCTTCGTTACAGGAAGCGATGAAGAAAGCATGAAGTATGGAGTTGGCAGCACCTTCTAGTAGATTCAACTCCAGAGGTTCTTCATCTTTCAGGGACAATAAGGGTTTTAACAGAAACAGGGACAAATCTGATTTTAACAAAGAAAAACCAGATTTTAAAAATGATTCAAAAGGTAAATCAGCAGCTCCACCTTTGGATCAAGAGGCCCTTAATGATCTGCGCAGGAAGAAGCTTTGCTTCTACTGCAAGGGCCCCTATGACGCCAATCACGATTGTCCTCTAAGACCTAAGGGAAAGGCAAATTGAGTGATGTGGGCGTACTATGAGGATTCAGAATCAGAGAATTTCGAACAGCAGGAGAGTTCTGAGGATTCAGAGGCAGAGGCTTCAGAGCCTAGAGCAGAGACAGGGCCAGAGCTTCAGTTACAGGAGGCCCGCTTATCTAGCATTTAGCAGGAGGGCTCATTCAGGATTCGTGGTGTGTTAGCAAGATAGAGGGTCATTACCCTCCTTGATATTGGAGCTACACACAACTTCATAGATGCTAGATTCGTTGAGAAACGCAGACTCATCACTGAGGAGTTCGAGGGCATTAGGGTCACGGTGGCCGACGGATACACTTTGAGGTGTGAACGCATGATAAAGGATCTCCCTTTACGCTTGAACAATTATGAGTTCAAGGCTGATTACTATGTTGTTAATATGGGAGATATTGATTTGGTCTTGGGAATGAAGTGGCTTCATTCATTGGAGGAAGTCACTCTTCGTCTCAAGGACATGGAGATCCGTTTTGATGTTGACGGGAAGACTCACATCTTAAAAGCAATACGGGACAGCAACATCAAAACAATTTATTTTCATCGGATGGAGAGGCTCATGCGTCACGACATGGTTGAGTGGGCTGCCGAGTGCACTTTAGCACCTATACAGGAGGGACAGCAAAAGACTGAATATCATCCAGACATCTAGCAGTTGAGAGTCAAGCATGATAAGGTATTCAGTGATATTCTACCAGGGAGACCTCCAGACAGGGGCATAGAGCACATTATTGAGCTCGAGGAGGGCGCTAAGCCCGTTATGATAACTCCTTACAGGCATCCTAAGAGATTGAAGGATGAGATAGAAAAGACAATAAAGGAGTTACTTGCTATGGGTCACATTTGGCCTAGCAAGTCACCATTCGCTTCTTCAGTTGTGTTGGTAAAGAAGAAGGATGGCACATTACGCATGTGTATCAATTATAAAGTCCTGAACAAGAGGACAATCAAAAACAGGTATCCGATACCACTTATTGATGAGCTTATTGATGAGCTCCATGGAGCATATTACTTCACCAAAATTGATTTACGGTCGGGGTATCATCAGATCAGGGTCCGTGAGCAGGACATAGAGAAGACTGCCTTTCGATGTCATTGTGGGCACTTCGAGTTCGTAGTGATGCCATTTGGGCTCACTAATGCACCAGCTACATTTCAGTCCACGATGAACATGGTTTTTCATTCACAGCTGAGGAGATTCGTGTTGGTCTTCTTCGATGATATCCTTATATACAGCAAGACTTGGCAGGAGCATCTGACTCACTTGGAGACCGTGTTGAGTATTTTGGAGAGGGAGTCCTTGTACGCCAAGGAATCCAAATGTGATTTGGGAATGACCGAATTGTTATATTTAGGTCATATCATCAGTGCAGGAGGAGTGCGGATGGATCCTGAAAAGATCCGCGCTATTATTGACTGGCCTACACCGGAAAACCTGACACAGTTGAGAGGGTTTCTTGGTGTGTGTGGGTTCTACCGTAGATTCATGAATGGTTATTCACGACATGCAACCCCTATGATAGATTTACTGAAGAAGGGTGCATTTATTTGGACTCCTGAGGCACAGGAATGTTTTATGAAATTTAAGGAGTTGATGACTACATGCCCTGTTTTAGCACTACCAGACTTTACGAAGCCTTTCGAGCTTCAGTGCGATGCATTAGGTGAGGGCATTGGTGCGGTGCTTATGCAGGACAAGCACCCGATTGTGTATGAGAGCCGAAAGCTCAGAGGGCCAGAGAGACTTTACAACATATATGATAAGGAGATGCTCGCGATCATGCATGCCTTAGCAAAATTCAGGCAGTATCTGGTTGGCAGCAAATTTTGCATAAAAACTGACCATAACAGTTTGAGACACTTCTTAGGGCAGCGAGATCTTAATGATCGTCAGCAGAAGTGGGTCTGTAAATTACAGGCATATGATTTTGATATCTCGTATATCAAAGGTACATAGAACGTAGTAGCTGATGCTCTTTCACATAGGCCATACTTGAGCTCTATGGTTCACATTTCAGAGGATTGGAGGCATATGATTGTGGCAGAGTATGCCAAGGACACTTGGGCCTCCAGTTTTGTTGAGGGATCGACGATTGATACCAGGTATACACTTGTGAATGATTTGATCATTTACAAGAACATGATTTACTTGATCCCAGGGTCAGAGGTGAAGAACATAATCATGCGAG